>JACEGR010003547.1:0-102958 GCA_014170235.1 Listronotus bonariensis | reverse complement strand
AAAAAAAGAGTGGTTGGCTTTTAATGTGTGTCCCTCGGACAACCAGCAAAAATTCGTAAGTAATTATTACTTTTTTAAATAAATTATGTTGTTAAGGAACGTATTTTATCCAAATTTTATTGTAAGGATAGACAAATGCTAAAAATGAAATATGTTCTATCAGACAGTTTGAGATTAAAAATGTCTGTCGGACAACTAGTCCCTGAAAAAACAATCACCTAAAGAATAATTAAGGTAAATAACTAATATTTTTTATTAAATTATGGGATTTTAAATAGTATTTGATCTAAATTTTACTGTAAGCATTAAAAAATAAAAACAAACTATGTTTTATCCAACTAAATTGTTGTTTAAGGACAATTTAATTTTCCTTGGAACTTGGCTTAATAATTGATAAATTAGTTAGCTCTGTTGGTAGTGACCCTGCTTTTTGATCCTGGTTGTTTTGGGTTCGAATTTTTTGTACCTTATGTGGATTTTCCTGGTTTTATTTTAAGAACTGTTTAAAGTGTTTTGGTATTGCAAATTACAAATGAGGATGTAATTTCCTATTATTTAAAATAAATAAATATTACGAAAAAAATTGATAGAAATATTAAAATTTTAAACATGGACAAAAAAAGTTTATTGACCTCCTTAACACTCTCATGGTAGCTCTTTGCGAGCCAAAACTATAAAAATCCAATCTCAAGAAAAGTGTCATAACTTAAAAAACAACTTTTTAAAAAGAAATAAAAATAATTGTTAGATCATAATATGTTAGTTTTAAAGAGTAAATTTAAAAATTTGTAAATTATAAATAAAGAACATGGAAAAACAATTTTACAACAAACTATGCATTTTTTAAGTTGTCACTTATCTGCCGGATAAACGATATGGACTTGTAGTCTTTTAGCGTGTTTCTTTCGTATTTGAGAGATTGGAAAACCTTGTCCAAATCCTAATTATCTTAATATTTTTAACAGAATAAGAAAAAAATAACGTGAGGTTAGGAATACATTATTTAGAGATAATTTTAGGTAATGCAATTATTTATATTTAACTTAAAATAAAAACGACCGCTATAGTAGAGAAGCCCACGATGCTAAATGGGGATTTACTCCAGCGCCATAGAAACCTATTGGGTTGCAAAGCTTAAATGATAAGAAGAAAAAAATGTTATAAATTGTACCTATACTTTTCCATTGGTGGGGGAAGCGGCTATAGATTTTTAAATATGTCAAAAAATACCGTTATTATTTCGGCTTGTGGAAATCGTTTGATCGGATTACCTATATATTTTTCGTTACCCTAAAATTATTTTCTTCAAAATAAAAAAAATCGCCACTATTGAAACTGTCAAAATAACATTTTTTAGCCCTTTATTTCCTTTACGTAACTCTAAAATTATCAGATTAGTGATATATATACAGTGTTTAGCATGTAACTAACTCACCCTATAATAAACTAACGCGCTCGACAATTTCTAATAGATTTATTTTTGTTTTTTTGATCGGCCCTGTATACGGGGCTCATATTTGGAGGAGGTTTTTAAGCGAAGACAAGGTATCCTCCGGTATATTAATCTGCCGCGCTGTAGTAAATCTCGAAATCCCCTTTGGGCTCCTCTACCAGTACATTTCACATAATTTTGTAAATAATTTAGTTAGTTATTGATTTTGTCATCAGAAAATTCTATTTTTAAACTATAATGGATGTTTCTTAAAGTAATCGTGTTCGCTAAATAGGAGACAAGAAAAATAGTATATTGTTTAACATGTAAAAAAACGAACACTAGTTCCTGACGATGGTAAAGTTTGCTGGATGGGGTATTAGCCAGGTAGCAATTCCTAGAAAAGCATATTTCCGGACACCATCTCCGAGAAAAATAATTTGTCACTTTTTCTACATGTTAAAGAATATACAATTGTTTCTCTTAGTTCTTACGAAATTTTTTTATGATTATTTATTCACTTTCTATAAGAATTACATCGTTACATCGTGTTTAGGGGTCATCTAGTTGGGGTTTGATAGAATTGGGTAAACGTCTACCAAATTTCACAGGTAATACAAAATAAATATTGGAAGAGTATAGTCCCAAATTAAAACCTACCTTTACAGATAAGTCAATAAAGCTGTAAAACAGGCATTCGCCGAAAGTCCCCAGTAACAGCTCGTATTTTGAAACTTTTATTTTTTTATATGTTGAAAATTAGAAACCTCTAAGGTGGGGAAAATAATTATTTGTATTGTTAAACATTATAAATCTTTTTATACATGGTGTCCACTAACTTTTTGACAAATTTTAAGGGGTGATTCTCCAAGGAAAGCTATGACAAGAACTTTGTCCGTAGGAAATTTACAGAAATAATTTTTTTAGGCAAAAAGGGTACGCCAGTGAATTTTCCTCAAAAAAATTATTTCTGATTTTTGTTAAGTTTTCAACAAATCTGGTCTCTTGACTTTTTTTATTTAATGTATGGTTTTTGCATAAAAAAAATAAAAATCATTTTTGGCATGGTCAAATCGCTATCTATTTAGTATACGGTATCGGCAGTCATGTTAAAAGAAGAACATACTTAAAATTAGTTTGCTTTACCAACATTTGTATGAATTCAAAGTTGACCAATCTACCACGTAAAAATTAGGTTTGATTTAAATATTATATAAACAAGGTTATATTATTTACTATAAAGTTAGATAATAGCAATATCAAATAATTGCGCCAAAAATTCTGTATTTTTTTACGCAAATACTATACATTGAATAATAAAAATAATAAAATAAATTTGTTTAAAACAAAACAGAAATTTATTAAAGTATTTTTTATTTTATCAAACGCAGTGGCGTACATTTTTTAAAATTATTAACCGTATACAGTGTAGTCAATTAAGTGTGCAACAAATAAAAAACTTTTTATTTGCAATTTGTCAGAAAATTTAATTCTTCATAAAAGTTGGTGAATCATGGTCCAAAACTGTATTAGTGGTAGTTTGTTTTACTAAAAGTTTAAGGATATACAGAGTAGGTAAGAAAAAGGCAAAAATTGCTTAAAAATAAAAAACTTCCATTTTTAAAAACCAAAATGGTAAATAAGAAAGGTATTAAGTAATAAAAGTTTTGCCCAAATACTAAGTCATAGCCTCCTACTTGGATTTTTTTTAGAAAATTTTAAATTATCCCAGTGATATGTAATGATACAAATTATTATTATTCTGATTCAATATTTTTTTTTAACTAACTGCCTTTTAAACAAATTTAAACTGAGGCAAATTTGTAAAACTAAATTGTGTAAAAAAACTGTATAGGAATTCCCTATTTATCTTGTAAACTTACTGTAAAATAAATAACGCAAAATTAAAAAATAAATTAATAAAAATTTAAAAGAAGGCCATGACTTGGTATTTGAAATACATTTTGATTCTAAATAAGTTCTTTTGTAAACATTTTGTTATTTTAGCCCTTTACTCGTAAGCCGGTTTTAATCTTTTGACTTTTCCTGTATACCAATAAACTTTTAATAAAATTAACTACCGCCTATATAGTTTGAGACCAGGCACTAGCTTTAATAAAAAGTAAAAATTGTTCTTAGAAGTTGCAAATATTTTTTTAAATTTGTTGCACAATTATAGGACCACACCGTATACCTTACGGACGACACTGATAAAATTATTGTTTTTATGCATTAAAACATTTTTTAAATACTTAGGAGACCCCTCTAAAATTTCTTAAAATATCTAAACTGGTATAAAAGTTATGATAAAAAAACAATTATTTTTTTTTATTTAAAAACATATGGTTATATGATTTTTTTTCTTATTTTTTGATGCAAAGCACTGCTTAAAGTTTATCAGGGAAGTTTCTAAACATCCTGTATAAATAACATACAAGGTAAGTTTTTTTCGTTGTTTAGTAAAGGGATCTCATAAACCGCTGCAGCTACAGAGATGGTTAAATGGGAAAAGAATTGCAGTTTTAAGAGCTTAGTTTAAATCACTTTTTGTTTTGTCCAAAAAAATCATGGCTTACTAGATATTTTCAAAAATCTTCCTTTCTTGCTTAGTTTATATTTAAAATAGAAAAAAAATGTAAATAGGAAACTTGTAAATCTTTATCTTCTTAATAATGTATATAGTAATTTCATGGTTAAAATATTCATTGAAAAGGCTATCAAAAAAGAAACAGAATTTTTACCAGTAGTAGTGTACTTTTTAGTGCCAACTAGAAAAACACCCAAATTAAAAATTAGTAAGTCCAAAACTACGTTAGTTTTTATTTGAAGAATATCTTGCTATACATTGTTAAAGACCTTATAAAATGCCTTTTTGAAAATGTCATAGCCAACTATGGATTTCATTTTAAAATAGGCAAGTTTATGTCGTAGCTCCAAAACGGATCACTTTATTTAATATCGGAATATACTTTTTTCTTAGGAAGATAATTATCTGCAAGTTTTCTATACACACTTTTTTTAATTTTGAATATTAACTAAGCTACAGAGAAAACAATATTTTTGAAAAAACTCAAATTATCACTGATTTAAACTGAGCTCTAAAAACTTAAATTCTTTTCCTATCTAACCATCCCTGAAGCTATGCTAACCGAAACTAACTAGAACTGCCAATATTTGAAAATAAATGTAAAAATATATATAAACTAGTCCTGTATAAAAAGTTTAAATAAATAAATTTGTTTGGACCAGTATAAAACTTTCAATAAACTTTTCCCTTCACAGAAACTCCATTAAAATTGAATATTTATAACTGCAGTTAAAATTCACGATCAATATTACGAGTAAAAGCACCGAGGGCACGAGGTAAAAAGTAATTTTGGGATGAAAATATGACCTGGAAACCCAAATTATAAATTTGAGGGTGACCAGTGTAATACCAAGATTAAAATAACAAAAGTTAGTCTTAGGGGAGTATTTTAAGAGATATTAATAAATTACTAAATTACGTCATAAACTCGTATTTCAACAGGTCTTTGCAATAAATATTATCGCATTCACCATCCCTTATAAAGAATTTCAATATTACTACAACAAAAATGTTTAAAAATTAGGCAATAAACAAATTAAAATAAGTGTCAGTAGGTCCTAGAAACCAGAAGATCATTAACCCATAATTAGGCGCGTGCCTTTTTATAACGTAAGCGGGCGCGTGCCGGTCAATTGACCCCCAACCGTAAATATCCAAAAATCTTTTTTTTAAATCATTAATTATATTTTTAGTTGGAAGCATCTTCTTTCAATGTATAAGTAATTAAATGAACAAGTTGCCCAGAAAAAAAATACTGGTGTTAAATTTTAAAAAACATTTAAACGTAATTCTAAGTCACTGTCATTATTTTTTAAAATCCTGATTATGGGACGGTAATGCGAAAAACGCAAAAACTATATTTTAATATTTATTAGTACACTTTACACTTTGCCTAAATTACCATAACTCAATTAAAATAAATTATATGAGCCCCAAAATGGTTATCTCAGCTGGACACTTATTATTAAAATAAAAAAGGATAATATTTTTCATTACATTTATTTCTAACAAAATTTTTACATTTCGCCTAGAAAACATAAAATAAAACTAAAAAACGTAATTCTCCTTGAGGAAAAAAACTTAAAATATTTATAATACCAAATGGAGTGGAAGTATATTCTGAATCTGTTTCTTCTTGTTGTCTTAGAGCTAGGTACTGCTCACAAAATGTTTTTGTTTTACACAAAAGTTTAATGCCTTATTGTTTTCAACAAATAATATATCTGTTTAGACCCCTACGCACAAAAATGTATTTTTTTTTAATTAATGGTATTTTTGTGTTTTTTTTGTTGTTAGCATATGCCTTACGAAGTTTAAGGAAGGCAACTAAAATTTTTTTTTAATTGTAAAAACTCTTAAAAAATAACAACGCTAGGGGTCAATTTGACCCCGGCGCGCCTACTTAATTAAACAAAATGATCATTACCTAAAAAATTGACAAGCGTTTAAAATAAACACGGTTAGCCACTTTAAGAAGTTCATAAGCAAGTTTTGAGACACAGCACTAGCATGAAGAGATTTAAAAAAATGTAAAAATTTCAAACAGCATGACTAATTGTATTCGTTTTTTTGTTGTTTGGACCGTCTTCTTTTATGCATCAAGCAAAATTCTGCAATGAATCTGTAAACTGACTAGACGTGTATATAGGGTGATTAATTTTAAGTCCGCACTATTGCTAATTTCTTTATTATATTTATACACTTATATTTATATATTCAGCACTAAGTTTAGTGTCGTAGATAAAATGGGCATTATATCTCTATCGCAAATTAAATGTGACATTTTTTAAAGCTTTTAAAAATATTCATTTAACGGTGGTACAGTATACAGGATGTTTTATTTAAAAAGGCTAATTTTCTCTTAAATTTTGAGGATGGCCATATTTCTAAAAGTATTAAAAATTGAATTTATCACATGTCGACTTTTTAAAGGTCTTTTATAATTTTTTAAATGGTGATAAAATATACATTGTGTTTTTTTAAAAACAGTGATTTTTTTTGCATTAGATCAAAAACGCGATGTTCAATTGTTTTTCTGTAGCTGCACGTTAATCAGCAGAAATAAATACTAGAACTTTACTTCTTAAACCGACTTTGTATCTTAAAAATATGGAATTCATCAAAAGTATACATTCAGCCAATTAAAAAGTTTAAAGGCAACTAAAGCAACAAAAAAACGGGACCGATGGGTCACCAAAAAATTTCGACTGAAAGTTATTCCTGATAAAAAAAAATATGATTTACGACAAGAAAATGTTGGTTTTATATACAAGGTCCGCAAAAACTTGATAAACTTCTTTATCTTTATTTCCATTTTTAGAAAAATATTATTTAGAAAATTTATTTAAAATAGCGTTTTAAATTACTTTATTAAAGTTACAGGGGTATTCAACTGTTTCATGAAACTGATTTTGGAGTTATCAGAAATTTATTATTTTTTTTTAAATAAAATTGCTTAAGAAACTTTCATAATTTGCTTTATAAATGGCTGCTTGTTTCAAATATCTATACTACACATTTTTTTTTGCCGCAAACGATGTGGCTTTTTCGCCAAATTAAGGTGTTTAACATAAATCTGTATTATTATTTTTTTATCGACTCTTTATTTTGTTCTTACTTATTTTTCTTAATGATATTTTGCTTAAAAATAAAACATAAAGGTAAATTACTCTTGGATAAAAATAATGTTTTTCAAGTTTTTGCGAACCCTGTATCCAAATTTAACATTATCTTTTCGTAAATTATATGTTATTATTTTACAAGCAAAGTTTTTACGAGGAGGAATTACTTTTTCAAAGGTACATTTGTCCCCTAATAAACCCCATCTGTGGAAAGTATGTATACAAAAAATGTGGATATAAAAATATTTTACTTATGGTTAATCTTATAAATTTATCTCTTTCAACTTTTATTAGAAATGACTATCGTATCCTCGGAAATTGTGTGATCGTTTTCACATTTTGTTAGTTTATATTTCGCAATGATTCAAATGTCATTACTTACAACTCACAAACAAAAATAGCATCGTTTAAATGTTAACGTTATTATTTTATAATGCAGTTAAAATAATTAGTATATTGTCAGACGTAAATTTCGAAATATTCTGCAATAGTAGTAAATGAACGTATTACTTTTGAAAATATATTAAAATGAAATAGCACATATAAATTATTAACAGTAAACAGTCTATCATTATATTAAATGGCTACTGTAAAATATGTTTAATATACTTTTATAATAAACATTTCAAAAATTAATACAGGAGGTTTTAAAATTTAGTAAAAAGAGTTTTTTTTGGAGAGAGTAGGATTTTTTTCTATATATAACTAGGTTCTATGGACGTCAATATATCAAAAATTATTCTCAAAAACTTTTTGCAGAATCATGTTTAGAATAGAGTGCTAATTACGACGATCCATGATGCCAGCTTGAATGTTGGTGAGATTTTTCTTAAATCGCAATTTTTTTAACAAGTAGGAAAAAAATTGCACCATATAAAATTTTATTGAATTTTTGACTCATTAACCACCAAAAACGACACTTTACATTTTTTCAAAAAATTAACATTTATCAAGCTACATATATTCATTTACCAATTAAAAATTAGCAATTAGGTTCAATATACTGAGTAAGGCTTTCGCGGTCTTCTTCTGCTAAACTTAAGTGTTTGTGCTATTCGGCCGTCCTTGTAGATTTTGTTTCCTTGACGTTTGGCCAGTGCGAGTGGTTGGCATCCTCAGAAGGTTCCTAGTAGGCAGTAGTACGCAACTAGTCTACTAGGAACCTTCCTGAGGATGCCAACCACCTGCGATGGCGAAAGGTTAAATTTTGTCCAAAACATTTGTTTTCTAATAGTAAAATTGATGAGACCAAGACTAACCGGAACTAAGCAGAACTGTTTTTTTATATATATAAATTTTGATAAAATGGATAAAAAAGTGAAGCCCTAAGGGTCTTTACAAAATGTTATCATATCCTCCTTGGGTCAAAATATAACGATCTAACGCAAATTATCTTAGTCAAAAACTTAATTCTTTGCGAGATAGAAGGTGTCGAAATTTCTAGTTTATTTAAGTTATTTTAAAAAAATTCTTAATTGTAAGATTTTTGTTACAAAATTTGGTATAAAGAATTTTTTCTTTTAAGTAATCAATCGAAAGCTAGTCATATTTTGCTGGTAAATTTTGAGGGAGTCCCCTGCAGTTCCTTGCTTTTATTTAAAGTATCATTACTTTTTTTGTCTTGGTATCTAATGATTCCAATGAATAATTTTATTCTCCCATATTTTTTGCACAAAAAGGCATACCTGGTAAATATTGCAATAAGTAACCATTTCTTAGATATTTTAGAATAAACGTTTTATTTCATATATAAAAAATTCTTAACATTTCTTTACGCTTTAGGCCACCCGGATTTTTCTAAAGGTGTGTAAAAATTGGTACCACAATTTAACTTGTTTACCACTAATTGAACTTAGTCTAAATACTTCTTATTGCCTAGAAAATATTTAACCACTTTTTTAAAAGAAATCCAAGCTTCCTTTTCTTCACGGTTCATCTTATTTTAAAAGACCTCGTCGCTCATAAGTTTTCGAATATCTGGACCAACACATATCTCCTCTTTAAGATTAGCATCTAAAAGTAATAAAAATTTGCTAGAAATATATTTGATACACTCTCCTTGCGTCATGACTCCATGTTTGATGTGAAGTGGAGGTGAGTATCACTTTAACTGGATCGATAAATTTTCTTAAGATATATTTTTCGTTCTGGGTTTCAACGTTTCTCCCAGAGGCCAATTTTTTTTTATCCAATGCTTATTTTTGTTGCAGCTATTCCACTAACACAAAAAACATAAAAATTTGGTGTAGCCCCGTTGTTGTCCAAGTAAATATACAGGGTGATCATTTTTAAGTCGGCACTATTGCTAACTTCTTTATTATTGGAGATACGAAGTCGGATAAATACTTATGAAAGTAGTAGTATTTTTTTCTGCTGATTAACGTGGTGCCAACAAAAAAACAATTAAATATCGTGTTTTCGGTTTATTACAAAAAACCTTTTTAAATAGAACACCCTTTATATCACTATTTAAAAGATCCATCAACGACCAATAAAAAGTCCTCATGTGTTATATCAATTTTTAATAGTTTCGAAATATGGTCATCCTCGGGAATATGATACTAAACAGGCATTTACAAAAAAAAACTTGTAAATAGCATCACCATTAAAAAGATATTTTAAAGAGCTTTAAGAAAATTCTACATTTGATATGTCTATCTCTTATAGTTTTGGAAATATTGCCATTCAAATCTAAAAATAGAATATATATATTGCCTATTTTATCTTTGATACTTAACTTAGTGCTTATGGCTTGGAGCTATTAAAATAATAAAAATTTAACATAGTTTTTAGCAAATTTAAGCAAATATCATGAATAAACAAATTTGTTAAAGCATTTTGCACTAGGGCTACATTAAACATGTATTTTTATAAAAACCTTACGTGATAATTATTTTAAAATATTGTTTTCCTAATCAGCACATTAAAATTAATAAAAAAATATTATTCAATAAATAACATATTAAAAAATAATGAAAAAAATTAACACCCTGTATCTTTCAAACAAACAACTTTTCGGCTAAGGTAAACTGCGTTAGATCGTTGTATTTGAGTACAAGAAATTTGTGGTAGAATTTTGTACACACCTTTTAGAGACACTCCTGTATTATTAATATTTTTTAAAAATAAAATTACCACAAAAAAATATTATTTTGTAAAAAAAATATCTCAAAAAAAAATTCAATTACGCAGTGAAATGTGACGTTCTTTAAAGCTGCATTGCAAAATCAAAAGTAATAAAACTGGACATTTTTATTGTTGGTATTGAAAAATCCTGTGAAAATGTAAAAAACAACCGACGATGTATGGTATACTGCAGTTAACGATGTTGGTTTTGCATTTAACAAAAAATATGGAAACTGCTAAAATTTATAGGTTTACATAAAAATTAGTCAAAAAACTTGGCATGAAAAATTACAAGATCAAAATGATTTTTATTTGGTTGGAAAAAGGTGGCCAAATGAAATTTTGTTACTGTTTTTATAAATTTAATAAATATAATGGTTATTACATAAATTTTTTTTTCAAAAATAGTATAAATACTCAGTCAGGAAGGTTAGACTGGGCCAAAAAATTGACTTTTTTGGAAAAATATATTGAAAATTTTGTTTAAGCTGACAAAAGAAAATATTGTGAAATTTTAATTCTTTACACATGAAAAATGTACCTACTTGAAATTAACATTCATTCAACAAGGCAAGACCTATTAAAGGAAAAGTATACGGTAATAATTCACCAGCTAACAGGGCTTTCCTTCAATGTTTTACATAAAAAAGAAAGAAAAATGGTACAAGGTTCCCTTTATTGATATTTTAAACCAAAAACAATTCAATAAGTTTAAATTTGACTGTCCGTGCTCCGATCAAAAATCAAATGATTTAGCAATTCCCGATTTTAATAAACATGATGGTGTGCTGGTGATCTAAACATCGAAAATCTACAACCCCGAGATAATAAAGATGACATAAAAGAAAGTAATGGTGATTTTGTACGTCCTACTTTTTGTTTAATAATAATAAAGAATGAATAGAATTTTTAGAGGTCTATCTCTTAATTTAAATTTTTTATTTGTACTTCTTCATTTTTTAATTTACAATATATTCAAACCTACTCTCGGTTAATAGCTATATGTTATACAAAAACCTAGATTTACTTACTTCTAAGACACCGACCCACGTTTTCGTATAACAAGTAGATATTAACCGTAAATCTTTCCGGTCTCTCATTTACTTTCCGGTCCCTGATATCAAAAATCCTGTTAGCCATGACAAAAATTGTCAGAGTTCAATTGTTACTATTTGACAGTTCAAGATATTGTAAAGTAAAGAAAGCATCATTTTGCCAAAATGGAGTCAGACATGGAAAATCCAGATGAAATGATTGAAGCAGCCTTGCCTTATTGTCGTTTAAATATAACACTAAAAATTTACACAGTTTTTTTTCCGGTCAATTAAAAAAATAATTATGTAACGATACTGACTCGGCAGAAATAATATTTTACAGGGTCTACTCGAAAACATTTACAGGGCGCGCCGTAGGCGAGTCCTGTAGATGTTTGCGTCGACCCGTAAAATCATTTCCGGTCGAGTATCGTACATAATTTTTTTAATTGACCGGAAAAAACTGTGTAAATTTTTAGTGTTATATTTAAACGACAATAAGGCAAGGCTGCTTCAATTATTTCATCTGGATTTTCCATGTCTGACTCCATTTTGGCAAAATGATGCTTTCTTTACTTTACAATATCTTGAACTGTCAAATAGTAACAATTGAACTCTGACAATTTTTGTCATGGCTAACAGGATTTTTTGATATCAGGGACCGGAAAGTAAATGAGAGACCGAAAGTAAACTAGGGACCGGAAAGTAAATTAGCTTAAAAAATTGAGTGGAAAATTCAATTTTCCGGTCGATTAAAAAAAAATGATATTTTGATACTAAATAGCGTATGTCGCAATTTATAGTAGTTGCCATATAAACAGAAACTAATAAACTACTAAAAATGTTGTAAAACAATAGCTTGTGTTCCGTTGAAACTTTAAGAAATAAAAACATTAGTTTGTGTTAAAAAAAGTATTTCCTACAATATTATATTATTTTGGATTAAATTTGGTATTAATAAAAGTATTCTGGTACCAAATTTACCCTAAAATTATTAATATCGTAGGACATACAAAAACACAAAAATATGTTTTGTTTATTAACGAAACACAAGCAATTGTTTTTACAACATATTCTTTAAGTTTCATGGCAGCTACTGATGAATTGCGACGTACGCCATTCAGTATCAAAGAGATCGTTTACCCTAGATAATAAATGTTGTTTTTCAAAAGAAAATGAAGTAAAAGTGTACTTGGTGTTTGACCATATCGTTGGATTCGCTTTAAAATGCTTCGCATTAAGAAATAGTATGAAAGTGATATGGTCCTATTTTGGTTTTTGAGTTAGTAAAAACTAAAAAGTAAAGTTTAAAGCCCTCTAGCTAGAAAGTTTAAAATGATAAAAACGATTTCGCCATTTTTCTGAAGGGTAAGTGAGAGCATGACGAGGTGATTTTAGAGTGATCATGGCGCATCTGGACACAAACTTAAATTTGATTTAAAAATAAGATTTGACCACAATTTGTTTAAAAAAATATTGTTATTCCGACTAAAAAGGATCTGAAGAACCCGAAAAACAAAAATATACAGGGTGTCCCCATTTAAAAATACAAAATTCCAGTCATTTCCGGGTAAAACCGGAAGTCGCAGAAGAACCTATCACGCCTAAAAATGACTTTTTGTCAGTCGAACAACCCACCAACTTTCGTCCGTATCGATAAAGAAATAAAAAAATGGCAGCCGGAAAGTGATCTCGTGGGCACCCGGTATACAACGTGTCCAAGATTAAGGAGGAGACCCAGTATAGGGCATCTTGGAGATGGTAGGAAGATACGAAGTTCGGTACAACGGAACAAAGTTGAGGGTTTTATGTGCCTGATAATATGCCGTTTAGAAAGTTTTAAAAATTCCTAGTATTTCCGGAGATATCCCGAAAAAACATATAAGAGTTAGTTCATAATTCATTCATTTTAATGGTAACATTTCCCCTTTTTTTACTTAGTTTAATTTAAATCATTGTTTAAATTATTATAGTGGTAAATTTAGTACTTAAATTATTTTCTACTGTTAATTGTTAGTTTTTGTTATTTATTTAAATCATTTAGTTTAAAATTAGTTTTTTTATGTCATTTTGCTCTAAACAATTAAATTTGATTTATTGACAATGACTTTTCTTTTCATCTTATCAGTACCATAAAAAATTTATATCTATTAAATAAAAAAAGAGCATTTTCATAACTTTTTTATAAATAATTTTGACACTAACCCTTAAAAAATATATATTAAGGTTTATTTTTAAAAGTTTTTTTAAACATTTAATAAGACAGTAATAGTTCTAAAATTTTTTTAAAATTTAAAAAACAAACTAAATTGATGAAAATAAATAAAAAAATTAACAACTAACAGTAGAAATTAATTTAGCTACTAAATTTACTATTACAATAATTGAAATAGTGCTTTAAATTTAACTAAGTAAAGAGGAACAATACTTTTCAAAATTTATTGATTATTATTATATATTACACTTTTTATTATTTTGAATATTACCTGAGCTACCGAGGAAAAAAAGAGTTTACAAAAAAACAGTTTTTTCAAAATATCTAGTAAGCCATGCCTTTTTGGAAAAAACAAAAACTGATTTAAACTATGCTCTAAAAACTGCAATTCTTTCCTCATTTAACCATCTCTGTAGCTACAGCGGTTTCTGAGATCCCTTCACTAAACATCGAAACTGTATGTTGCTATAGTGTAAATTCAATTATAATAAAATATATTTTGTTTTAGTCGGATTTTCTTTAATTTTCTGTTTTTTTTAAGCAAAAATTAAATAAATATAGTTTTATTCATTGTTTACTCTGTTTCATATTTTTAGTTAACATAATCTCAAAAACCGCGAGAAACTTATTACTGAAACGCTGCCAAAGCTTGCGAAATGTTTTGTATCTTATATAACATCACAAATGATTGATGAATTGAAATATAATGCAAGTGTGCTCTCCTGAAAAGTTGTCAAGTTGAAATAACAGCGACGATTTCATTAGCACAAATAGAAAATTCCGGTTTTCTGATATAGGGTAACTTTGATATGTCAGATGGAACACAATGTAAAATCTTCTATATTCTTAAAATTTAATCTTTTTGCCCTCAAAATGTAACATAAGCTATGATTCTTTTAATACATATCGGGTATAGTGATCACCAACAAATTGACAGCACGGCAAAATAACAAATTTTGCAAAAATATATATAAAAAGCATCTTACAGTCTTTTATAAGTAAAATGTAGAGTGAAGAAAAGTAGGGAGAGATGAGGCATTTACTACCCACCGTCCACCGGTGGAGCTTATTATCTCAAGATCTCTGACGTCATTCGAAATTTAGGAATCTTGCGCATCGCGTTATTTAGGGCGTGGCCCCTACTATCTGTCAAACCATAAATGTCATCTGTCACATGTCAAATGTCACCTGTCACCTGTCATATGTCAAAAATCACGTGACTAGGAAAATGGCTGCCATGCGTAGGATACTTGCGCTATGGTCATAAACTAATCTGCGCAAGAGCGAAAATTCCAAGTCATACCGTTCGGGCGCTATCGACTAAAATCTTTATTTAACCTTGATGATGAGTCATTGGCGCGCGGTTTAAATTTTTTAAATATAGTGTAACGTCATACCTATCGAATAGCGAAAACCGCATGACGCCATCTTTAGCCATAAGGGCGCTACAGCTGTTTAAAATATGATGAGAGACACCAACCAGCGAGTAAGACGGTAGCCCCATAGCAAAATTAACCATAGCGGCCTTATTATTAAACTTAGAATAATGAAACTTGAACAAAGAATAGTTGCTAACGACAAATAATTCCAAGGTCAAACTTGTCACATGATAAGCCTAAAATTCTACGGTCCCCGGCACCTCGCGCCCCCGCTTAAGCTATCGGTTTAAGCGGAAGGCGTAACAGAACGCATGCGGTAAAAACAAGGCTGCCGTCACCTAACAAATACCGGAGGCTTAAGCGAGAGGCTTAAGCGCAGGCGCAGAACGCTAGAGCGTAATCTCATATAATTTAAGACATAATAATTAAATATTAAATAATAAAACACATTCTATATATTAAATTAATTTATTTAAGCCACAGTGTACATTGACTTTTAGCAATTTTATACACAAATAAACGGTAAAATACAGTGGTAACTAAATAAAAAACAGTGTTTGTAGTAAAGCATTTATTATAAAATAAAAAATACATACATGGTTGCCATATTTCTAAATAATTCTTAGAATAATACCTTATAAAATAAATAGCAGTGTTTACAGTAAAGCAATTATTTTTAAATTAAAAAATACATTGTTGCCATATTGCTAAATAATTCTTAGAATAATGTATTATTACGGTTATTTAAACTCTTCTCACAGACCCTGTTAATGGTGAATATTTTACAAGTTTGTCATGAATAATTAAACAGTAAGCATTTGTGTTTGCAGGAAAGTTTTCTTTTGTTTCAATCTCTAACCTTACATCAATAATGCCAGAATTAAGGATTTCATTTTGTCTTGAACAATCAATTACAATTAAGGATGCATTGTTTTTAAATTTTTTAGGAGTTAAAAGTGGTTCGTTTTCTTTTTCGTAGTAGCTTTCTTGAAATTCTGAGTACATTTCATAGAGAGTAGCTATTATACCTCTTGAAATTTCCAAATTTAAATTATCATATGGATAAAATTCAGAATTTAAATAAAGCTTTGCATTTGATACATCACAATGATCAAATAAGCTACAATTTTTCTTGTGGTTATCCTTTCGATCTGTTTGAAAACCTAAAATTATCCATCTTGGTCTTTCCACCTGCACAGAAGTTTTAATGGTCCATGTAAGGTGTTTTCCAATCGGTATTGAAGGATGTTCTGTGAGTTCCCAGCTTCTAAAACCGATATCCAATTCAGTTCCACTTCCAACAATCTGTAAAAGTTCTAGTCGCTCAGCATCGGATACTGTAATATGTGGTAGCCTCCAAACAATTTTATCAATAATAGCTTGTACATTTTCTCCATCGGTAGTGTTAATAACGGCATTTTTATCGGAAGAACTTCTTAACAATATTAGTTCATGCTTAACATTTATAAGTATCTTTTGAAAATCTTCAGCGAATCCTAGTAATGTCCTTAGTGGAACACAAACATTAAAAGTTCCGTTTGAGCCCATCCCGTCCCAGGTAAAATCATCTTCAATACTCCAACCAGCGTTTTTATATTTAATTAACTCATTACCATTGTAAGAGACATAACCTTTCATTGTTGCTGCTATTCCAGGATATCTAGTCGAATCAATAACTTTTCCGCCAATTTCAAGACGAATTTCTTCAAAGAGGTGTCCCACAAAGTTGTTTACAAGTTTAGCAGTGTCTGAAACTCTTCCATCGGACCCTTTTAAAAGTCGTCCTTCCAAATAAATATGACTTGCCCAAGGTAGGGTGTATATATCAGTTTGTTGCACCGGTATTCGAATTTCATCATTATTTTTGAAAGAGCTGGAGTACGGTAAATGGCTATGCCTTTCTATTTTTGTAATAGAGTTATCAAAGTTTAGCGAATCTGTCACGTTTAAAATGCTCATTTTCTAAGTTTTTAACAAGAAGCCCTATGGATGCAAGAAATCTTATATTTTCTTCTGTTAAGCTCTTTTAGTGTTCCAAAGCTGGTTAAAATTGACAATTTTCTTGGCGTTATATTTCACAACCATAACACGTGTGCTCTGCACAACGTTCTGCAGTATACTGACACACACACATCACAAAATAGTTATTTATAAAGACTTTCTCAAATGTAATCTAATAGTAATAACTTCTCCTCTAAAGTCAACCAATTCACCATCTTGATCAACCAGTTTTAATTTAATGTTGCTGATAATTTTGGTGGATACAGGCATATAAAGCACATTTTGAGGAATTTCTATAATTTTGAAACCAGCTGGTACTGATGGCGAAAATTCATGTATTGTATGAACAAGCATATTATTGTGATATGCACCAGTAACGATATTACACTCGATTTTAATCACGTTAATTTTCAGAATATTTACAGGTGTTTGCGATACATGTTTAACGTTGGGCTTTAGCAAAATATTATGAAATCCCAACAATTTTCCAATAGAATTTGTCTTAGTAAAGTCAACTGTATGAGAACATTCAAGCTCGCACTTGAGCGTATTAACATTACCCTTTAGGCTTAGGGTACAATTAAAATTATTGATGGCTTTATTTTTTCCTGTATGGCCTCTTGTAGATAATCATTTATTGCACTTATTTCATATGATCCAATCGGGATTTCTAGAGTAATATTACCCACATAAAATTTGTTATTACTATTATCAATGTTGGGTATGGCGTTAAACGTTTCTAAACTGACTAAACCAAGCTCGTATTCACTAGTGTCATCTCTCAAGTAGATGGGCGGGTTATAGGTTGCTTCTAAGATGGAACTATTACCACTCAAGCTAAAGGTATGCATGACGGTTGAAGTAAGACTAAATTTATTTCTTGAGTCATCTGTATTTATAGGGTTTTAAATAGAGTCCCAAACCGTTTTTGTATGGTCCTAAATATAAACCGCTACCAGTTTTGCTAATCGCAATAGATTCCATTGTTTTGTTGTGTCTCTTTTCTTCTTCTAATCTTTCTTGCGCCGCCTTAGAATCTTTAACAGCTTTTACGATCCCTGATATTCCGCCGCTAAGTGCTCCTACGGCGCTTAAGCCGGCAAAAAGTGGTATTAAAAATGGTAGAAATCCGCCGACTACAGGTAAAGGTACTACATCTGCAGGTTTTTCTTTTTCCACCCCATTGAATGCTTTCAGAGCTACTTCAGCAGCGGAGAAAAGATCTTGCGGTTTCTCCACGTACAATGCCTCCCTCGCTTTTTGAAACGCGGTCGCGAAGGGAATCCCCTTGCCTCTACGAGCAGCTTTTTTCTTAATTGATTTTTCTTAAACTTCTGCATGACCGTACAGCACAAAGTCTTTGACAATACTAAGGATTGAATCAGAATGTTAAGTATATTTATATATGTTACGTTATACTATAACTGCCATCATTTAGTTCCCACCCGTCATTGAGTCAACACGTGTCTAGAGCTACATAAAGATTATTAACAATAATATCGTATTTAAGAAAAACAGTACCGTATTTAAGAAAAACAGTGCCGTATTTAAAAAACAGTGCCGTATTTTAGAAAAACAGTGCTGTATTTTAGAAAAACAGTGCTGTATTTTAGAAAAACAGTGCTGTATTTAGAAAAACAGTGCTGTATTTTAGAAAAACAGTGCTGTATTTTAGAAAAATAGTGCTGTATTTAGAAAAACAGTGCTGTATTTTAGAAAAACAGTGCTGTATTTTAGAAAAACAGTGCTGTATTTAGAAAAACAGTGCTGTATTTTAGAAAAACAGTGCTGTATTTAGAAAAACAGTGCTGTATTTTAGAAAAACAGTGCTGTATTTTAGAAAAACAGTGCTGTATTTGAAAATAAAGACTGTTATCGCATAAGCTAATTATTAAAAATATATCTTTACCATGGATTTGAACAAGTTGGACAAGGATGCGAGGCGTAAAATAATTGAAGCTTCCAATAGTATTCGAAAAAATACAAGCTTTTAATGAAGCAGCAACGTGAGAATGGTGAGCTAGAGTTCGACACGAATGATGATCAGCGCTCAGAAGATAAGCGGAGTTTGCAAGAAGATCCAAACATTCTTCAACTCCTTAATAAACATTCGCGTAGTGTAAAAAAATTATATGATTCAATAAAAGCTGGTCGTTATGAGAATGCTGTTATATTGGAAAATACGTATAAACCTTTGGCAAAAATAATATCCAAATCAATACAAAACACTCAATCTGATAGACAACCATTTATACCAAAGTCCTTAAAAAGACGTCAAAGCGAAAATTTTACTCATACAGTAATAAAGAAAGCACGAACTCCTCTTAACTTTGCCAGTCCCATTAAAAAACAAGATGATATAGCTGAACAAGAAGAAGAAGAATATATGGATTATGAGCCGTCGGAAGATGATCAAATGATGGAAGAAGGCGAAACAGAGGAAACTAATTTAGACAGAACTATCTATGAGCACCAACCTGAAGAAAGTTACTTTGATGATGACTTTAGAGTTGACCCACAATTAAATCCTGTTCAGATTGATAGTATTCCGGAAGAATCCTTTCGAGAATATCTAGATCAGTATGATCCGCTACCTAGACAATATGTGGAAGGTTTTATAAAAGATACGGAAAACGAGTACGATCGAAACTATTTAAAACATGATATGACTACTGATCATCTAACTTTCGGCGATTCTCGACTTGAATTTAACGGTCCAGATATTTATGTTAAAGGGGAAAAATTTATTGGAACTCCTGGTCTATATGAACTTATATTCAAGACCAATCCGTTAAAAAACAAATTTACAGCACTAGACGAGCGAGCATTTGCAAAATTGGTTTTACTAACGAATGCTAGTAAGAGAAATTTTGATGAAAGCGAACAGCATGCTGGTAATAGAGGTGTCAAGTACATGTTAACAATTAAACCATTACTCGAACGTATAAAAGAGGAGCGAATAAGAAAACAAAAAGAACGCGATAAACAGTTGCGAATTACAAGAGCACAAAATCTTCAAGGCTATGGTTTACCAATTGATACTAAACATAAAATATTTAACAATAATAAAACTGATTATATTTACTGGGATGATCCAAATGAGCTTGTGGATAGATTAAGATTGTTAATGGCTAGCAAGCAAGTGGGTAATAATAACCACCAAAATGAGATTATGAGTATTATTGAAGAGTTAAAGGAAGCCGATATTATTGAATAAAAAGAGTTGATTTAGTAATATAACATCATTTTCAAGATGACTCTCGACAAGTTCGGACGTAATTTAACTCATCCATATCATTTAGCAAAAAAGCTTAAAACAGAAGATGGTGTAAAGGATAAACCCGAAAACAACTTGTATGGCTAAATGAATATTATGTTGGTTTGCGAAAAGGGTTTGTCAAAACATCTTTTAATAAATGGCACAAAATTTGATTACTACAGGTTTCCCATTACAAGTGGAATTATTGAATATGTCAATATCGATACACCTGTTAAAACGTATATAAACGCAACAGCATATGAAAAACCAAGCGAGTTGTTACACCAGAAGTTAAATTTAAATGATTATATTTTATTTTTAGGAGATAAATTACGAACACGTACCAAAATACATGTTGAGTTTATAATTAAATATCCTATTTTATAAGATATTATTCTAAGAATTATTTAGCAATATGGCAACAATGTATTTTTTAATTTAAAAATAAATGCTTTATGCAATCAATGCTATTTATTTTATAAGACATTATTCTAAGAATTATTTAGAAATATGACAACCATGTATGTATTTTTTATTTTATAATAAATGCTTTACTACAAACACTGCTTTTTATTTAGTTACCACTGTTTTTTACCGTTTATTATCTAACCGCAGCTATCTTTGTTATTGTTGACGTATGCTTTGACCTTGAAATTACAAGGGGTACGTTCAGAAACCATCTATTAGGGTAAACTGCTCTCTGATTGGTTAAAAATAACGGCTTAAGAAAAAATACGGCTCTCTGATTGGTTAAGGCCTTTTTTATTATTTAGAATTTAATTATTATTTAAGACGTCACTGTGCGCGCTACGCCTTCCGCTTAAACCGATGGCTTAAGCAGGGGGCGCGGGGTGCCGGGGCTCGTAATTCTTAGAATTTTATACTTATCATGTGACAAGTTTGACCTTGAAATTATTTGTCGTTAGCAACTATTCTTTGTTCAAGTTTCATTATTCTAAGTTAAATAATAAGGCCGCTATGATTGATTTTGCTATAGGGTTACCGTCCTAATCGCTGGTTGGTGTCTCTCGCCATATTTTAAACAGCTGTAGCGCCCTTATGGCTAAAGATAGCGCCATGCGGTTTTCGCTATTCGATAGGTATGACGTTACACTATTTTTAAAAAATGTAAACCGCGCGCCAATGACTCATCATCAAGGTTAAATAACGATTTTAGTCGATAGCGCCCGAACGGTATGACTTGGAATTTTCGCGTTTGCGCAAATCAATTTATGGTCATAGCGCAAGTATCCTACGCATGGTAGCCATTTTCCTAGTCACGTGATTTTTGACATATGACAGGTGACATTTGACAGGTGACAGATGACATTTATGGTTTGACAGATAGTAGGGACCACGCCCTAAATAACGCGTTGCGCAAGATTCCTAAATTTCGAATGACGTCAGAGATCTTGAGATAATAAGCTCCACCGGTGGACGGTGGGTAGTAAATGCCTCATCTCTCCCTACTAAGAAAGTTCAACTTGTCATAGTTTTTTAAAAAATATTATTAATGTTTAAGAAATTTTATCAAATTTATGACAAAAATTCAATAAAGGAGCTTTTAAAACTTGGACTTTTAATTGTGGACTAAACGTCGATAATAATAAATAATAGTTTAAAAAAACTAAAAAACACGCTTTTATATGCAACCGAACTAAAAATTAGAAAATAATTTTTCATTACAAAGAGTTTGTTACTTCAGAGTAAAAAGCGTGGGGTGCATTTTATTATTTTTTCATAACTTTTCCCTCATAGATATTTGCAAATAGAATAATTATAACATTTAATATATTAAGCACCCCACGCTTTTATTCTGAAGTGACAAACTCTTTGTGATGAAAAATTATTTTCTAATTTTTAGTTCGGTTGCATATAAAAGCGTGTTTTTTAGTTTTTTAAACTATTATTTATTTTTCATTTTTAGTTCGATATATCAATTAGTTTTTTAAAAATAACTGCTCCTGTTTATTCACAAAAAATTCTTTCGCCATTTTGTCAAGAGACACAGAGGATCTGTAAAGGAATTTATTTATCCTGGCGGTCCTAATCAGGATAACGGGATACTGTTTTTAAATTATTGCATTGTCATCGGTCCTTGATACGTGTGCAAAGTTTCAAAGAAATTGAATCGCTGGAAGTTGGTAAAAATTAGGCTTAAAGATTCCGTTACATAGATAGATAGATAGATAGATAGTTACAACCCAAGCTAATAAAAGCGTGTTAAAAATGCCAGGCGGTCATCCCTTCTGTCTCACTTTCAATTATTCTCCTTTTTGTTACTCGCACACGAAACTTAAACGACGCGTTTAGACAGCGATAGTTGATTGCCGTCCTTACATGTATGACGCTTGTGGCTTTTTTACTATTGAATGGATTTCTAGTAGGGGAGGGGTTAACCAAATATTTTTTCTTTGCCAAAATTTCAATATAAAAGTTTTCCAAACGAAAGTGATCCGCTCTGGGCCAATATCATACGGTATAAACTTAATGTCGGTCACATGTCTCACTTTGCCAAAACACAAAAGAAAACTAAAATATGAAATGGCAGTGTAGGTATATTGGGTATTTTTATTTGTATTACTTGGTTTAGGGTTTAGCAATATGTTAGATTTGATCCAACTAAACAACAAAATAAACAAATCAAGGTGGAGACCTTACGAAAATTAAAAAGTAAACTTTTTACTTTGTAACAGCTCAAAACATGTTTATGGTCTTTAATTGTTAGCATATCCGCTTACCCAGTCCACCAACCACTTTTATACTCTCCTAAATCAGTTTTTAAATAAATATTAAGTGTGAGAGACTCAAATATCCTATCTCCGCTTTTATGTTCAAGACGCATAGTAAAAAAGATGATAATACAATCTCGCCTAATAGTGGTTTGAAATGAATATGGCTATAGACAGGACCGTATAGAACCAAGAAAGATATTTTTATCTATTTTATTTTTATTAAAATTATGCAGAATATCGTTTTATTTTGATTTTGAACTTGAAAATTTAAAAAATACACATCGACATGAGGACTTAGGAGTGTAGAAAAATATGAAAATGTGTTTATAAAAAATATATACAAGTTGTTAAATAAAAATAATAGAGAGTAGCTTTATAACAAAGTAGAATTGCTTAGCCAGTATTTTTTTAAATATTAGAGTACACAAAAAATGTCAAGAAAAGGTCTACTTTGTATTAATAGCTAACTAGACTAGGATTTTATATAGTATTATTTTTCTTTTAACTTTTTCGCTTCAAATGAATTTTAAACCTAACTTGGGAAAAAAATATGAATAAAAGATAATTGCAATGACGGATTTTCACTAACTTCACATTTAAAAGAAAATTTTGCTTTGGTATGGTAGGATATTAGCATTGTGTTAAAATGAAAAAAATATAAATAAAATATTAGTTTTTATGTTTTCCTTACCATTGTAGTAGCCAAAATCATGTACTTGCTTTATACTTCGTTACAGAATTAAAATAAAAATATATAATGTATAACTTTTCCACTGACGTATAATAGTTAAACAACTAAAATAACTTGTACTTCTCTTTCAATCTTCATGCTTCCTTCCATATTTAAACGGCTGTTTAGCAAGTCGAGTAGAGTTATAAAGGATGAAACGATTTTTTCTAAATAATGCATGCATTTTTGGCAGAGAGGTGACAAGTTAGACATTTTACTATTACTTTTTATTATTGGTGAAATGGTTGGTAGGTATGTTTGTAAAATGCAATTTTATAAATTTTCTTGTTTTTTTTTAATGTACTTTTAATCTTTAAAACAATAAATCTTTTATTTTCTAAACTTACCAACCTTAACTCGTTAGATCTTAAGAAAAACAACTCTATAAAATCAAGAAAACTAAGGGTTGTGGGAGAAGCCATTCCCCACACAAGAGAGTCATTTTTCTTATAGGATGGTTTTGGGTGACATACAAATGTCTGAAAATTCATACATTACAGGTAATATGGCCATTACCCACACTCATTACCCACATCCATGACCCACGGCCGTCATAAGGTGCGTTAAATATTCATAATACGATACTGTGTATATGTGTTTACCTACTCGCTTTCTAATTATGACTTTTCAGCACACTAGCACACAGGTCACTATTTTTTAGTAACATATGAGGTAATAGGTACGTAAAAACAACTAAAAATAAAATCAATTACATTCGATAAAAAAATTGCAGTAGGCTATGATATCGCGTATGTCATGGTACGGAATACTCATGTCCTTCTCGTATGACTTAAAAAGTCTTACTCGTAGAAAATGGGTAACATTCCGTGCTCATACCCTAACATACTATTATTTAAAAGAGAAATCGAAGCTTTTTTGTTGTGGCTATGAATACAATATTTTTATGCCAGTTAACGTTATTCTTAAGCCGCTTCTAAGGATGAGTATTAAAGAGTTCTTTTCACATTATCATTTTCTTAAGACCTAAAAACCCACAGCTTAGGGTGTGTTTATGCTGAAGCGGCGATAAACGATAAGAAAGACGCGGCGCCACAAGAGCACCTTTATATTATAGTACTATACGGCTGCTTTCTTCACGCCTTCTTATCACCCATCACAGCTAGCCTTTGTCCTACTATATAGTCGTTGGCATCAAATAAGAAAAACCATTAAAGTTTTCAATTCCTCGCTGACTCCAAAATTTTATTACCCCCTTGTCTGCGCCCTTTTACGCTGATATTAGGACAAAAGCTAGCGGTCTGATCAAGGTTTTTTTTTATAAAAACAAGTGCCTATTATTGTGTTTATGGTTTTATGGTTTCCCTTATTTAATTCCAACGACTTTACTTTGTTTTACTATTCTAAGTCCGTTCCTGCTATCATAGTACCAAACCACGTCCATTTAACAGTGCCAGCACGTGTTCCGCAGGCAGGTGCCGATCGCACGCGGTAGCATCTCGTCCTTCGCCCCCTCGGCCCCTTGGTACCCCTTACCATGACAGAAGCGTGGGAACCACGTTGCGACTAGCTTCCCAAAACAGCGCCACGCCAGCGCTACGTCTGTGGTGCCCCTTGGCCCCGCTGCCTCTGCACGCGAACAGGGACAGTGAATTGTAAGTACCAGGCCAGAAGCTTAGCGATTATTAGAAAGTACTTAAGTTTAAATATATTTTTTGTTAGTTTCAATAAATTAGATAAGAAATCATAAAAAGTTTGGGATAAATAAAGTGTTTTATTACATCTTTGCCATTTTGTTGTTATATTCCTTTAGCACAAAATCAAAATTGTCGATTTTCCGATATGGGGCACTGTGTTGTTTTAAATGAAACCTCCTTTATATGTTTCGATATTCTTATGCCGTCACCAAACATTGCACGGAAAAAAAAATGAAAAGCGTTGTGTGTAGCGCAAAAATCGTGTTAAATATGTTTTATTATTGACGTTCTAAGTATAATTTTTGTCATTAATTTTCTGTTATGAAAATTAACGAGACTTAAAGTAGTAAGTGAATGATAGTAGGTAACAACAGTAAGCAAATATGAATCTTGACCACATTCTAGTAGAATTGAAAACGGTAACGTGAAGTTCTGCTACAAAAGTATAAAATTCTACTGCACATTATTTGCTACAAAAACGGAGCGAGTTTTACTACTACGTGTACCTGGGGCCTATAGTGCTACACATTGTAACTGTGTAGGTTACAATTGCATAAATATTTACCAGATTTTATTTTCCGTGCGACAAAATTTCATAAAGGCCATTGTGTGAACGGGTAGTTCGTCTGCATTCGCCTTGATTGGCCCAACTTTTCTCGAGTCCGCTTGCTTTCAAATAGTTTGCCAAATGTTTTGACAAATAGTTCAGCGACAACTTCGCCGAATGTGTGGCGGCAGCAATAAAACACAATCTTTTCTCTTTAACAAATCTAACACAAGCAATGGGTATTAAAAAAATATAACAATTTTATTAACTTTCCTAAAATTTAGCGCACAGCAGTTAAAAGTAGATATAAAACTATTTGACAATAAAAATTTGCTACATACAAGGTTACAAAAGAAATACAGCGAATTAATAACTTTTTAAATATTTTTATAATATCTATTAAGTTTATTCGCATATTAATAAATTTTAAATTTAGTAATAAATCAACTAAAAAATAAATACCCATTTAAAGAGAGAGAGAGAGAGAGAAGCTACTTAATACATGTCTTAGGAAATTTAAACCATTTTTTCTTAGTACGATAGCATCTAAATTATGTATATGTTTAATTTTTTTGTTTTAATTTATTAGAACAATTGCAATTGTGACAACTTGGACACATCATCATTTTTTGAACCCCCACTTCTTGAAACCTTAACCATTTTGAGTTTTGAATTTTTTGACTTTCTTTATGTATTGTTCAAACACTAATAGATATCTGGTCAAAATGTGGGTAATAAAAATCTTTTTTTTCATTTATAGCCCTCGAAAACACACTTTAAATTTATGCCGCTACACTAGAATACTTCCTTAAAAAACATCATGCTTATCCAGAGTCGGTCTATAAAGGGTCTCGACATTCGGCAATTTTGGAAATGGTTGTGTTTACGTCACGTTGTACATTTATTGGCCATGGTATTAAATAAGATAAGTGTCAACATCAGTGCTGCAGAAATGCAGTTTAGTATTACTAGAACAACATTTACACAACACTTTTAAATTATTAGTAAGTTGCAACTTATTACCTTAAATAAACAACATTTGGTGTCACATCTTTTAACAAATACTACTTTTAAAATAATTAAAAACGAAATGCACAAATTCTGGACGCCACTGGATGGATTGTTTATATTATTTAGCTGATATGATATATATGGATGTTGTAGATAATGCATTATTATTAGTATTAAAGGAAGAGTGTCGGACTTCCATTGTCTTTATTGCATTTATTCTCACAACGTTTCGGGCAGTACTATCTCTGTCCGTTTTCAAGTGTAAACGTTGTGTGTATAAAATGAAATAGAGACAATGGAAGTCCGAAACTCTTTTTCTTTTAATACTAATCTGGTATATAGTTGAAGTGTCCCATATATCACTTTTTAATTTAAAAAGTCCTTGTTACAGCCTTGCCATCTGGAACATGTTATGTAGACAAATGGCGTGTGTAAAAGTTGCGTAACGGTAAATAATTAAACTTATCGCCTTTTTGTTTAATTTTTATAAAATATGTATTCTGGCCTTGTGGACTTACTTAGTAGGCCCAGTAATTTAAAATGTTACATTGGCTTCTTTTTACCACTGACTGCGCGCAATTATGCCATGGATTGGGCATCTTTTCTGTTCTTGTTTCTTTCTTTTTCTGCATCATTATGAAACATAATAGCTGTCAAAAACTGCTTCAAGAAAGGAAGTAATGGATTTCTGCGTTTTGTTTGCAAGTTATTAATAATGCTGAGAAGTAATTTAAGTTAATTGGATACTTAAAAGTTTGAGTCATGGGGAAATTTTAAAATTTTGGAATATAAAAGAGTTTTTTTTGATAATTATTGTTTATTTTATCCAAAAATAGGTAAAAAATACAATTTTATCTGAAAGAGTTATCGCAGTTATACAGGGTGTTTCACAACTTATCCGACAAAGTTAGGGCTAATTCCACAATAAAAAACATGAAAAGAACTTCAAAAAAAATGTACTAAACGTCTTAGTTTTTAAACTATAGGGTGTTAATTTTTTTTTAATAAATTTTATTTTATAATAAATTTTATACTAATTTAGATATTTAAAAAAGTAGGGGCGCCCCCTATGCACCAAAAGACATTTATGAAAAAAATTACTCGTGTCGTTCATAAAGGGTTTAAGGTAAATATTTTTAAGAAAGAAACGGCACGCCGCTGCATTTTCTAAAATAAAATTTGTTTTAAAAATTCACACACACAAATTTGATCTCTTGACTTTTTATATTTGATGCACAGTTTTCGCGTAAATAAATAAAACACATTTCTCGACATGGTCATTTTGTATGTATAATATCAAATTCTACGGTAAAAAATTACGTTTGATATTTATTCTATAATAATAAGATAGGGATTTTACCATGCCGAGAGATGGTTTTTATTTATTTACGCGAAAACCGTGCATCAAATGAAAAAAGTCAGGAGATCAAATTTGTGTTAAAATAAATGAGAATTTAAAAAAATCGTCCCCTATCTCACGTAAAGGCGTAAGTGACATTTTCTAAATTTTTCAGGAGACAATAAATTAAAAAATCTATAATATTTATGTTGCTGTGGCAAGTTTATTTAGAGCAAGACAAATTTCAAATTTGAAATATATTATCCTTAATAGTTTTGTTAAAGATTTCTTTTACTGTTGATTAGAAAAAACTCTTTGTTGTTTTTTTATTTAAACAAATATGCAGATACGCCTGTTCGTGAGATTTGATAACATGCAAATTGGGTTACGCCCATTGATTAGTCATATCATTTTGACTAAAAAATGAATACCGTAGCGTAATTTTATTGAAAAACAAATGAAAACCAAACATTATAAATAATTTATTACAAACAGAAACTATTGCTATAAAAATATTTATTAACATTAAATTGCTATAAAAATATTTATTAACATTATTAATGGTATTTACTCGATTTCATGAGGTAGAGATGTAAAAAACTGTTGAAATTCCGGATGACGAATCACAGGGGTACTTCCTGTACACAAGGAGACTAGATCTTCATACTTTCTCTTAGTGATTTTTGAGGTTCTCTGTTTAGAGCAGAAATAGTCAGAATACCTTTACAGCGCTTTAAGACAATGCTGTCATATTCATTTTGAAGGTGACTGTTTTTAAAAATGATCGTCATTGGGGCTTTTCGAGAGACCATGATTTCCATAATTTGAGGCCACTTTATTGTGAGGCCACTTTCTGTCTGCCGGACAGATAAAATTCGAAGCTCTTGTGATAAAAGCTTAAAATCTTTAAAACTATTGTATGTCATAGGTATAACTTTGTACGGGTTTTTACGTCGTGCAAGTTTAATAACAGGGTACAGCTGAGAAGGCACGAAAATATCTCCGGCATTAGAAATGGCTGTCGATATGGCAGAATGGGCAGAATCGCCCTCATTTTGTCCATGATTCGTTTCAAAATATCGCAAGGAAATTTCGTCTATTTCTGGAAATTGAGCTAAGGAATAAATTAGCATGGCGGCAACAGCTGTATTTTTATTTTGCCCATAACACCCATCTGCAAACAAACAAATCCTCTGTACTTTCCTTTGATTATAGTCTTCAATTACTTTATAAATACATGATGCTATTTCGGATGATCCGCGTTTACTTATAGACTCATTCCAAATAAAGCAGAAACAGTCCCTGGTTGCTAAATCATAAAATGTAAAATTAAAATTTGATAACCTGCTTTTATAGAACAAAGCACTCTCTTTGGAAATTGGAACGTATATAACTTGCTGTAAGTCAAAAGTTGCGCACAATATTTTTGGGTTTTCTATAGCTTGTTGCTTGCAGAGTGCTTTTTTTCTCGAACAGCGGTTTTCTCTGCAACGTGGACGTCGTATCTCTCTTTTAACTGCTGTTTAGTTTGTTCGTCCCCTTCCAGAAATGACAAGCAAAGGGAACACTGATCTTTTTGGTGCTAAAAAGACAAATTTTTCTCCTTAAAAACCCTCCTGTATGTATGATAACTTGGCTTGTTAGTGCTTCCTTCTAGATCAAGTTCTTCAATGAACATAGAAAACATTTTTGCAACGAAAGGTCAGGGTGAAGATACATTTTGGATGATTTAGCTCGGCAGTAATGTGACTCTACCTTTGGAAAGCGAGCAATATGTTGCTCAATTTTATTTCTCATATTGATCTCCCTTGCAGATTAAATTGATATAAAAGTTTTTACAAAAAAAAAACACAATTTTTTAAAATTTTAAATACTCTGTAGTTCAAAAACTACGACGTTTAGGACATAATATTTCATATAAAGTTTTTTTAAAATTTTTAATTGTAGAATTATCCCTTAAAGTTTGTCGGATAAGTTGTGAAACACCCTGTATAGTCAACTAAGGAATTAGGCACGATGCGGAAGTTTTCATTGTGCTGATGTTCCCATACAAAAACAAAGCAGGGTTCTTGGATTCAAAAATCAAATGTAATAATGATTTGCAATCTTGCAAATAATTTTGTAGGGTGCGCTAAACTGTTTTAAACACCAATAATTATTTTAATGGATTTTAATATTTCATGTTTTTCTGCCGTCTATAGATGGCTTTGGTACGTATAATTATATGAATTTAGAGATTTTATTACCATCTGTAGTAATAAAACAAATTATATATTAAAAACATTTGAAAAAGCCAAAATTATTGATGTTCTCTAAATGATTTTTGCAATAAAATGTTTGCTTTTTTCTTGCTTTCATATTAATATTACGATGGCCACTTTTTCTCTAATGCAACCGAAATCTATGTAAGATAGCTTTGGGGCCAAATACATTGGAAAAACTTAAAATTTGGGCTTTGATACAGGTATTCATAGGGAGCCCATTGTAAGAAAAATATTAGAACAATGTTTAATTTCAACAGTTTGGAACAAATTTCAGCCTTTTTGCACAGGAAACTTGTTTTAAAAAACGCAAAATCAAAAAAGTGCGTATACATTATAAAATAAAGATAATTGTGTAGCATCAGTTTTAGTTAATTTAAATAGCACTGGGTTGCTTTTGCTTGACACTGAAGTATCTTCAGGAAAACTAAAAATCAACTAACTTATTACCGTTTTTGTATTATAAATAATAAATACACCAGCAACCAGTTATGTATGTCACTATGGCTCTATAACCAAACAAAGCTATTTGACGTTTAATGTCAAAAGTTTTTGGAATCTCCCAAAAAGGAAAGATAAAAATTTTAAAATATTTATGTTATAATGGGTAATTTTTAATTTTTTATTTTATATTCAATTATCTTGACAACGGTGGTACCAAAACGTCGATTTTTAGTTCTCCATTTACTTGTATTTTTTGTATCTTTGGTTTTTTGGTACTTTCTGTACAAAGCAAAAATTAGTTATAAATACGTATACATAGAAGTGAAGATTTTTAAATTTTAATGTGTCACATAAGTTTGAAACAGGGTCGTGTGCAAAAAATGATTTTGGGGGAGGGGCAAGAGAGCAAAAAAGGTCTTCATCTACAAAATCAAAAATAAAAAAATAATTTTGATTTGCCGCGGGGGGGACCCATTTTACAAAAATACATATAGATAAATAAAAGAATTAAAGAGCAAAAAAAAGGTCATCACCCACAGAACCAACTAGACCAAAATGATTTTATGATATTGATTAAGCCGCGAGTCTCATAGATTAACCCATTTTAGAAGACTGCGGGGGAGGGCGATTGCCCCCGTTGCCCCTCCTCTGCGTACGGCTCTGGTTTGTAACAAATAAGAACTTTTGATGAAAATTATGCCGACCGTAACGACAAAAAAATACTTATATATAATTTACATTTATTGACTAATTTTAATTTTTTCAGCCCTATTCTCTAAATACATTGACTTATTTCAAGCTTAAAATTATAAAATAAAATTGACATTTGACCGATAATTCAATTTTTTTCTATACAGGGAAAAACTCTTATCTTAAAAACATTTTAATTTTAACCTTGACTAGAATGTTGTTGCATAAGGCTAAATGTGTATAAAAATATACTTTTTGAAATTTTCTTGCACTCAAATCAACTGTGAGCGATCACTTTCAAAATTTAACATTTTGAAGACGAAGTTAAGGTTAGCTATTCTACAAAATTTGCTAGATAATAATTATTCATATGTAGAATGAGATTTATTAAAAAAATGACGATATTAGAAATAATTTAGGCTCCACTTAAGTTAATAAGTTTTGAAGTTTTATGTTAATCCCCTTACTGCATACATAGGGTTGTCAGCACGAAAAATCTTCATAGACCATTTTAAGCACCATTTACTTTGTATGTTGTTGTAATATGATTAGCCAAATTTTTAAATTATATATTTGATTACATAGGTACTTATTTTACTGAAGAAAAAAATACGAAGTAAATAGTGCTTGAAATGCCGTACGGAGACTTTTTGTGCTGACTGTATAGTGTATATTTCATTATTAAAATTTATTTTTAAGTCTAACTACCAATTTTTTTTACCCAGTGGGCCAAATGGTCTCCAGTCCGACACTGGAGACAGTACTAAGCTCAGTACTTATTATACACTTTTTAAAATGTGGTACTTCAGAAATTAATATTGAGGTAATGTAAATTAACACTAAACTGCGGGCAAAAACAAGTTAAGAAACGTTGTACTCATATGTATTAGTATACTTTGTATTAAAAGAATAACTCTTCAGTAAAAAAATACATTTAATAGATCTAATTATAACCTGTGCATAAATTACAAACAGGACTGACTAGAACTAAGAGATAAATTTATAGAAGTGATATTTTTTAAACGCCTTTTAAAGAATTTATCCTATTAAAGCATGAGAAATTACAAGTTTAATGATTTATATTTTTTAATGTAATTTTAGATGCTTCATTAACATGACATGAAATATAGAAGATATTTTCTATGTAGGTTGTAGTGGCGCATAAATAGTATCTTGTACCTCGTGCCAATTATAATTTATACCCTTTTAACTTTTTTATTTTTGATTTTACAAAATTAAAAATATACAGGATACAGGGTGTCCTAACTTCGCCTCCGTAAAATTTACGAAAATAATTTTAAAATTAACAATGTTTATTTGGATAAATTTTTTATTATTAACAGTACTTATTCTTATAGGTTTTTTTTTAAATGAAACACCATATTTATTTTAACAAATTTTGACTCTGCATTAAATTCTACATCAAAAAAGTATAATAGACTATATGTCAATTATTGCTGGTATTTGAGATATCAGCAGTATGCTGATATACTCAATAACAATAATAAAAAGTGGAGAAAGAGAATAATATTTTGGTTTTAATTATTTAAAATAATTCTGTCACTTTTAGAGTGACCAATAATATAATAGCATGTAATTAATTAACTTCCATTGTAAAAAGTACTAAATGGAAATTTACTTACTTAACCTAAAACCAGCCATAATTGATGTATTGCTGTTTTTTAGTACAATTAAGTAAATATGTGTCTTTCATAAACTAAATTACACAAAAATATTTAAAATTAATTAGAACCAAAATAATATTTCCTTTTTTACTTTTAATCGTTAATGAGTATATCAGCATACTTCTGATATCTCAAAAATCGTCAATAATTGATGTATGTGTTTGTATAATACATTTTTAATATAGAATTTAATACGGAGTTAAAATTTGTTAAAATATACAGGGTGTTCCATTTAAAAAATCCACTTGACAATAAAAATAACATTTGTGAGACACCTTGCATATTAGCTAGTACTGTCAATCAAGAGTGTACCCGATTAAATATTTTTAGGTTTATTTTTGTATCTTGTACAGGGACGAAGTAACATCATGTATAAATAGAGTTAGGACACCCTGTATATATGGTTTATTTGGTTAATTCTGTAGTTTTAAAAACAGTAATCGAATATTAATTATCTCTTAAGATAAGCTGAATACATTAAAAAGTACGTCACATCTATCGGCTGTCAAATGAAAAGTTAGGCCACCTTGGTTCTAAATACTTTTGGCGGTGTCCATCTCTGTCACCCACCAGGCGCACAGACACAGACAGACATCGCCGAATGTGTCTGTCTCTGTCACAGATTATGCTCAAAAACAAAATATATACAGGGTGTTTAGAAAATGTGCCGAATTTTATTCAAATCGGTAATTTTTTTAAAGATATTAAAAAATAGAGAAATTTTTAAAAACTTTAGTGCCCTGTATCTCAGAAATAAAGCAAGTCCAGACATATGTTAATAGGATCTACAGGGTGTCCCAAATCTATTTTTACAAGCCCCTGTACAAGATACATAAATAATCCTAAAATAAAAAATGTTTATTTAAATACACTCCTTTTATTAACAGTATTAGTTGATATCCAAAGTGTCTCAAAAACAGAATGTTTATTGTCAAGCAGGTTTTTTAAATGGAACAACAAATTTGGAGTCTGTATTAAATTCTACATCAAAAATGTATAGCTCACTATACGTCAACTATTTTTGGTTTTTTGATTGGTATGATGATATACTTATAAACGATTAAAAGTAAAGAAAGAAAATCATATTTTGATTTTATTATTTTTAAATAATTCTGTCACTGTCAGAGTGACAAATAATTAATAGGTATAGGTAATAACATGTCATTAATTACCTTCCATTCTAAGAGCTACTAATAGGTTAGTCAGCTATTTAGATTATTTTGGATACATATTTACTTATTACTGAAGCTAAAAATCAGCAATAAAATTGACGTATCGCCAAAATAATGTAAATTGCTGACATACCTATTATTAGTTTTTGCAATGAAAGGTAAATAATTACATGTTATTATAATATTTGTCATTCTAACGGTAACATATTTATTTAAAAATATAATTAGAACGAAATGTTATTTTCTTTCTTCACTTTTAATTGGTAATGAGTAAATCAGCATACTGCTGAAATCTCATATAACTTATAGTATGTTTCATATTTTTTCTGTAGAATTAAATACAAAATTAAAATTTGTAAAAATATACAGGTTGTTCCATTTATGAAAAACCTACTTGACGATAAAACTATTGCCCCTGCATAATGACTAGTTACTGTAAATAAAAAGAGTGTATTCAAATAAACATTCTTTATTTAAGGTTTATTTTTGTTTGTACTTAGTAGACGGGCGAAGTTATTTTGTGTATAAAAAGAGTTAGACCACCGTGTATAAGCAAGTTGTCTCATTTGCTTTGCATTAAAATCAAAGTTTTTCTTACATTTACTGCATAAGATAATAACCTAAATCTTGTTTTTTATTAAACAGTTAATAATAGGTACCTTTGGGATACGATTTTAAACTAATTATAGTATCTTATGCTCGGAGACTCTACTTCCAAGGTGAAAAAAATCGCATTGAGCCGCGCAGAACAACTAAAACAAAAAATTCTTGCACACGTATGACCGAAGGGCATCTTTCAATCATAAGTTGTCATCGTACAGTATTATCAATTTTTCAAAAACCTTAAATATCTTAAAAACCTTACATTTTTGGTAGAGAAATTGCTGAAGGATATAAACTTATTTTTATTCCTACAATCTTAAAATGGCCTTATATACAGGGTGTTTTGTTAAAAAAAATAACATTTTAAATATTGAGATAATGACCATGCTATACAAAATACCCTGTATAAGATTCAGTTAATTTTCTTACATGAATTTATTATGTTGTCCTTGGTGTTTTAAGACACATGGCTAAGTATTGCTAATAACTAATTTGTTTCCGTTTTTACCTAATTTCTTTTTCTAACAACTTTTATAAAAAAACTTTTTGTCATATCTTGGTAAACAACAGAAATATTTGACTTTCTTGGACATTTGGGCCAGCCTGTATAAGCAAATTGTCCCATTTGCATTGCATCAAAATCAAAGTTTCTCTTAAATTCAAACATTTACTGCATAAGATAATTACATAAATCTCGTTTTTTATTAAACAGTTAATAATAGCTACCTTTGGGATACGATATAAAAATAATTACAGTATATTGTGCTCGTAGACTACTTCCAAGGTAAAAAAATCGCAATGAACCGCGCATAACAACTAAAACAAAAAATCCTTGCACACGTATGACCGAAGGGCATCTTTAAATCATAAGTTGCCATCGTACAGTAATGTTTTACTAGCTTCTTTAATCTTTTAGATTTAAGAGGTGGCCATGGATAATTGAACTTCCGCTACACCGTGGGAATTATGAGCAGGTGCTTTCTTATACCTGTCTCTCTTTAATTGTTCTGTAGATGATCTGTGAGCTTATGCCCGAAGCTTGTGGGTCGTGTGTTATGGCACACATATTATTATGGTGTTGAGATAACTATTCTGATTTTAAAACGACCTCTGGTGAAGAGGCGGAAAGTCTGATTCTTCTTTTAGATGATTTAATTATAGAAATGTAGAAAATAATTCGTTTGCAAAGGTTGCTCTTCCTATCAGAGTTCTTGTTTTATTTATTTGAGTTTTTTAAAACATCTGTTAAATTATTTAAACATATACAGGGTGTTAATAGGGTATATTAAGTAAAGTTAACAGACGAAGTAGTAATTTTAGGACATTAAAACAATAGTTCGCAAATTCTTTGTTTTTAATTTTAAAGTAGAAGGATGTTAAACTATGTTTAAAAAAACTTTTTGGTTAATATATATTTAATATCAGTATCCTTGAAGACGGCTGGAGATACTTTCCAGTCGAAACGCGTCGTGTATTTTATTAAATATGTAAAGACATAGCAAGTCTCAGAAACATCTTTTACTTATCAGTAAATCAGTTTTATTCTAATTAAACGGTATTATAAATAACATGTAATAAGAGGCTGACCTATAGCGAATCCTATAAGGCAATTAAGTGGCGTCACCTTAACGAATAATTCTAATTAAAACATGAAGCTTTTTGGTCTTTTAGCTTTACAAAAAAAGGTTTGGATTATTTTTTATAATAAAGTTTTATAATTTAAAGAGCAAATCCAAGTTTTTACCATGGTGGTAATGTTTAGGTGTGAGTTCAAGATGTTTTCACTAAAAATTTTAAAATAGAGACTATGGCACAAAATGACAAATCTGTAAACCATAGGATGAAAGCGGTATTTTTTTGTGGATCTAGTAACTTTTACTATTGATGTTAGTTAATATGATTTTAACTAGAATGTCATATTTTAATGTTTTTTACCTAATATTTTGCTACCCAAGTAGGTTGCTACTTTAATAGCGTTGTGTTCATTTGTTTTAAAAATATATACATATATATTTTTTAATTATAAAAGTCAAGGCCACATCTGGGTGAACCGAATGTGCCTTATAAAATCTGAAACATCAGAAATCTACATCCTATCTAACCATACAGTGTGTCCCAGGATAGGTGTTACAAGAGACCAAACATTTTTGAATTTTTGAACGTCTTTTTGGAAAAACTGATCGCTAACCAGAACTAGCCAGAACTAACCAAAACCGATAAATACATATTTTTTACTTTGATTGGTAATATACAAGTTACAACTAAAAATATGAAAAATGAATAGGAGTCAAATACCTTTATTTTTGAAAATAGGACAACGTTCTATAAGTAAATGTTGTAGAGAATTAAATTTTTTATCAAAATTTAAAGTTAAAGAATTAAAGCAAAAAAAATATTTTCCTTAATTTTTTATAATATGCATTAACACTTTTAAAATACCTTGTTTAGAGCAGCGATTAAAAAAATATAAATTTAAAATTATTATTGTTATTATTATTTTAATTTTACTTTTTCTATCCATTATTTAAGTTGTAATGCGTATTGTAAAAATTAATAAAAACATTTATTTTTACTTTTTTATGCTTTACCTTTAAATTTTGACAAAATTTAATTCTCTACAACATTTACATAAACAACTTGTATGTATTTTTAAAAACTAAAGTACTTTACTCCTGGGCATTTTTTATATTTTTAGTTATAACTTGCCCCGTATAATCCTAATCGGGGTAAAATATTGTATTTCTTAGTTTTAGACCATGCGACCAGTTATTGCAAAATTTCGTTTTAAAATTTACAAATTTTCGGTCCATTTGTCCTCTTGTATTCGACCAAAATTTCAAAATCGTGTAACAGTGCTCAAGAAAATGACAGGCTTAATAGTAATTTCGTAAGCACTCGTTATAATAGGAAGTTGATATCTAACTTACTAACCAAAACTAACTGTTTGTTCTATTTTTTCCAAAGAAAGGGCCATAGCTTTAAAAATTCACATACTGCATGTAATTTCGTACTCCGCTTTTTTTTTGTTCTTGAACAAAAGTAAAGAAAAAGAAATAAGTTAAATATCAAAGGTAATGTTTTACATTCATTATTAGCATCCAATATTAATTAATATACCAAACTTTTGAGTACCCATCTGAGGTACTTAAAATCGGTAGATATACAATAAAAAAATACTATCCGTCGGATCAAGCCAACATAAGTGAAAACTTATTTCGGCTAATTTGGATGCAATACAATTTATTAACATGTAAATACGAAAATCAGCAGGTTAAATTGGTATACTTTTCTTTACGCCTTACAGATGGCGAAAGTAAATTATTAACGAAAAAGGCAGGATAAATAATTATTGCGCGCTAAATTAGCTAAAATGTTTATTTAAGTGTAATTTTAAGTTATTATCATGTCTACACCTTAAAGCAAGTTGACAAATCGTTATAATTATTGTGTTTCGGAGTAGCAAATAACTTAATATTTGCCCGTTGGTTATTTCCAAAAACATCTCACTTATTTGTCTTTATTAGTTGTCTTTACAGGACATTCAAGAATGTTGTTAAAAAATTAAGGGCAGATCCTATATAAGAAAATTTATGGAGTAAGAGAGCCCGTGAGCGGTAGACCTTTGTCATTTTGTAAAAGCTGAAACTTTGTCAGCGCATGCTCCAAACATAGGTAAAAGCGATGGAAGACTATGAAGCTTAACTCATAGTGGCTTTGGCAGGTACCAGGTACCAAAATGTAATAAATTAAAACTTAACTTTAGTCATTTTGTAAAAGCTAAATTTAACTAAAATAAATGTTTTTGAGATTTTTTCTGAAAAGTTTAACACCTTTTATATTTAAACGGCAAATATGCATATCCATTTATTTTTTTTTGTGAACTTGGTATATGCTCAGATAATAAGGACAAAAGAAGAGATCAAGGGTGCATTCAGAATCGACAACCTTGTTGTAAAATTTACCCTTTTTACTGAATTGAAAGAGGTACTGATAGTGTTTTTAGTGTATGTTTACCGATTTAACAGTAGTAATAGTAGCGAAGCCCAAGATGCTAAATTTGCGGTTACTCGAGCGTCATAGAGTCCTATTGGGTTGCATAGCTTAGATGGTAAGAAGAAAAAAATGTTATACAGCGGGTCTACTTAAGTTTGCACCATATGGGAAAGTTTTTTATTATTGAGTTTACGAAAAAATTATTCTTTAAACAAAGATCTGCCTGATCTAAAACCTAAAATTCTTAATTTTGCTCAAGGGAAAGGTACCTTTATTTTTAACAATATTGATTTTTTTATACAAAAAATTGTTTGGAATTAAAAATTACTTGCAAATATGCAAACGTGACTATTTACTAAAAAAATTAAGTTTAGTTATGGGGATTTTTTAATATTGATTTTACGAAAAAAATTATAAGCTCTGCATGACCTAAAACCTCAAAAATTCAATCATCAGATATTAATTCTTTGCAACAAGGTATGTCAAAAAATGTTAATAATGTTAAAAATGTAAATAATTAAGTGTTCATATTTGTAAGTTATATTTTATCCTAAACATCTTCTTTAAAAATCGATATTGTTAAAAATAAAGATACTTTTCTCTAAAGCAAAATCAAATTTTTGACATACCTCGTATACCACTGCAAATAATTACCATTTGATGATTGCATATTGGGTTCTAGACCATGCAGAACTTTTTATAACGAATACTTTTTTTTGTAAAATCAATAATAAAAAGTTTCCCATATAGTGCGAACTTAAGTAGACACGCTGTATAATGTATACCTTTTCACCGGGGCGTTAAGCGGCTATAGATTTTTAAGTATGTCAAAAAATATTTTTCTTATTTCGGCTTGTGAAAATCATTCAAATCATATTGAATTATATATTTTTCGTTATACTTGAATTATTTTCTTCAAATAAAAAAATAATAATAACCATGCTTGAGCATGTCAAAATAACGTTTTTTTATATAACTTTGTAGCCCTCCGCTTCCTTAACGTCACTCTCAAATTGTCAGATTAGTGGAATATACACTCTTTAGCATTTAATTAACTTACCCTATCTTAATCTGACGCGCACGACAATTTCTGATATATTTTTGCTTTTTCTTGATCGTCCCTGTATACGGGGCCTATATTTAGTGGAGGTATTTAATTGGGTACAAGATATCCTCCGGTATATTTTTCTGACGCGCTGTAGTAACTCAGAAATCCCCTCTTGGGCTCCCCCACCTTAATAATAAATGAGAAAGCGAAAAATAAAATAAAAAGCAAAACATAAAAAGAAGCAAATGCCTATCCTTATAAAATTTGAAGTAAATGATTTTCCTTCTAAGTATAAGCAAATGCTTTTGCTATATTTTTCCACATCAAGAGCCCAATATCTAAATGAGCACTTGCTATTTAACCGACTTCAAAAAGAAGAAGGTTCTCAATTCGCTTGTATGTTTTTTTTTGTACTTTAAGTCTTATACAGTGTGTCTACGTAAGTTGGCGTAATAAGGGAAACTTTTGTATTATTATTTTTTTCGAAAAAAGTTATTTTTTATAAAAAGTTCTGCATGAACCAAAACATAAAAAGCACTCATCAAATATCAAATTGTATAAGTCATTTTAACAATAAAAAGACCATAAAATGTAGTTTGTCGTCACTTAAGCAATAATAAAATGGCGAAGAATACGGAAACCAATAAATAAACCATCATTTTATTCTTTTAAGGTTGGCAACAAGGAAATTCCTGCATTTACATCAAGACCGCAATTATTTTATTGTTACGAGCGAAGCCCCTCAATTCCGGTATAAAACGCGGGACCCCGTTAATTATCACAAATTGCCAATGCATCCCGGTTACAACTTGCAGCGGTCCTGATCCGGTGTGCCATGCCGGCAGTGATTGTAAATTGTCGGGTTACTTAATTGTGGGAGAGTGCTCTCGACTTTTGCCACTCGATTATGCATCATGATTCGTTAGTCCAGTCAAATGTGCGATGAGACATAAGGTTTGTTTCAGCAGAATGTTGAAAACATGTTAGCAACAATCATAAAACACAGAAATTGTTTCATAAATTAGTCAGAAATCTTGGCAACAGGTTTCTGCTGGAACGAAAAATAAACAAGGCGTGCATACTGCTTATACGTCGATACAAAAAAGGTTATGTTAAAAATTGTCAGTAATGTTTGAAGGAAGTTTAGGAAGTTTGCAAACTTTTCAAACAGTTTCTAACATGTTTCCAACATCCTTAAACTACTGCTGGAACAATAAACAATTATATAATGTTACAAATATGGTGACCTAGAGGAAGGTGTGTAATCGACATGTTTTAAAAACGGGCTTGTTTTTTTGTTTAAATTAAGTTTTTATATATGACACCAGAGGGTACTGTTGTTCCTTATAAGATTTCTAGGGATGCTGTATACATTGCATATGTACAAAAATTAGTACAAGGGTAAAGTAGAAAATAATTATTTAAAAAAAAGACATTATAGAGAATACTACCTAATTTAAAAGAGTTTTTAGTTAACAAGAACAACAAAAATTTCTAAGAATTATAAATTAGGTGTGAAAATTTCCCAAGATCGCTGTTTAATTAAAATACATACCATCCTTTAAATTGTATTATGCATTTTTCAGTTTAATCAAAGATAATGTTAAAAATATTTATTTATGAGTTTTCTGTCTACCCCTCTACCGGCCAGTGTCCTCCACACTGAAACTCGGTTGACAGCATCAAGCTGGCACGACGTGTATATCTATCTGGATCCCAAAGAATAACCCCAGGTCGTCTGCTATTTGTGATACAAAAAAAATCTATTTAGGCGTCTACTTTTTAAATTTTTATTTATACTTTTAGAAAATTAAATTTTGTTTAGTTAAATTTATATTAAATTTAAAGTATTATTGTAAAAGTTTCGCTTCTCTTTAGATAAACTTATATTAGTAAAATCTAAAGGTTAGACTTGTAATTTTAAAATAAAATAAAAAAGAGTTTTAAAATGTTGCGAGTTCCTATCTTTTAAATATAAAAATACAGATAATTTTCTTTTAATTTAAATGTTATTAAACTATCTACTTTATATACAAAAAATAATGACTATTGTCACAAAGCTTTATAAACTACAACAAACAAAAATATTTTACGTTTATGTAGATACATATCATCGCCTTAGTTTAAAAACTACTTTACGCGTTCTCCCACATAATTATATCCTTTAGGCATTAGCCTTTGAGGGTTTTTAAGTGTTAGACGCATAGGTCACCTATAGAAATTCTATTACAATTAGCTTAAGCTACACTTTAACAAATGGGGCAAGAATCTCATATTTGTATAAAAGTGGAGTTAGGCACCTTTCATACTAAGATGACGATATGTAGATCCCATAAGCTAAGTATAGTACTATCCAGCAAAAGATTGGGTAATCTAAAAAAAATGAAAATTAGTTACAAATGTGTATAGGAAAAAATGTAAAAAATAATAAACTTCTACATTCCGTGAAAGATTTTATTCTTCAAAATTCTAGCACAGCGCTTTTGGTACAAAACCATCATCAGTATTATGTGACAAGACAAAAAATCTATCAGTGATGCATACATAAGCCAAATTTTGGAATTACCAAAATAAAAATACAATAAACATCCAAGACATATTTTATTAAAATGACAAATTTTTACCTAAAAGGGCGGGAATTAGACATTAAAAAAATGGATTTTAAAGGAAAAAAACATGCATAAAACTACAACTAAACAAAATAAAAAAATAAAATGCTTTAAAAGTATTATGTCTCTCAAAACAAAAACCTTTTACCATATTGATACACATGGAAAAATGCAATTTTTGCATTTCAAGAAACATATTCAGATTTTAAGGTTTTCAGAATTTAGTACCTCTTTAGTATTAAGTTACTGTCTCTTGGCGTTTTAACTAAGAACTACTACTTAATGGACAAAACGTCTGTATAAAAGTCTAGATTTCCTATGCTTATTTAAGCCACTATCTACTTCGTATTATTTCAAAGAAAGGCTACTGGGTAATTAAGAAAGACTTTTATCAAAGTATTTTATTTCAAATATTTCGAAAAATCCGATAGTCTATAAGAAAAGAAAAAAGAATGCAATGTCGGATTTTTAAAACAATAAATTTTTAGTCTTACTTATAGTGTAATAAAATTCACACTTTAAAATATCTGGTAAAATACTAAGTGGGAATGTGGTAACTTTACAAATTTACAGTGAGGATATTAAAAGTCCTCCCCCTTTTATCTTTTGAATGAGGCAAGATATCGAGGCCAAGTAAATTTTGGGGAAAAGGGTGTCATTTTAACTACTTTTTAGCATAAAAATAATTTCTGTCACGTGATCTAGTACCAGGAAGGCACTAGCAACTTTTTTCAAATGGAAAGGGGTGTCATGTAGTATCTCGTTTTAAGGGTCCTTTGATTCTTTACTCAACTACAAACTTCGTCACAGAATTAGAGGGTCTTTAAAACGAAGTGCTACATGACCCCCATTTCAATTTGGAAAAAAAAGTTGCTAGTGCCCACTTGATACTATGTCATGTAACCGGAATCATTTTTATGCCAAAAAATAGTTTAAGTGACAAATTTTACCCGACCTCGATGTCCCATTCAAAAGATAAACGGGGAGGACTTTATTATCCGCACTATATTTATAATTTAGGTGTGCTAGAATTTTTCATAGACTTAAAATGTCCAATAGTTTATATGGTGAATTAAAAATGTAAAATAATATTACAGATGACACCTTACAATTGGTAAAGTAATATGCAAAAGTTTGGTTATAGAGTTTTGGAAAATCCCAGATTTGCTCTAAATTTTCTTTAACTTATATTCAAATTCTTTTAAAACATTTATGTACTCTGTACTTCAATACTTACTTCAAAAACATCTTAATAATTATAGTTTTGCACTCATGAAATACTGTCGAAAAGCAGACTATAACAGTTAAGTTAGGTACTTGATAAGCTTTTCTAACATTTATCTTCAAGGGTGAATATCATCTTTGCATGAAACCAGGTAAACCTTTAATGAGGTATTACTAGTTTTCTAATATCCACAACTGTATTCCCGTAAATTAACTGAGCATCGTCAAGAGGCTGTAACATAAATAAAAGTAAATATTTTACGCTTACACTGGACAATTTTAAATGACTTACTTTTGGAAGCAAGCAATAATAGCCTAAATGGATTACATATATGATCAAAACCAGTTTTTTCTTCTAAAATTTTAACTTTTCTCCCCAAAGGTCTATTCCAAAATGAGCCCTGTGTTGTTCAAGAATGGACACATTTGCCCCAGCCAATAGCTTGCTACCATTATTTTACTATGTCAGGATCCTAATAAAAAAATATAGATTGTATCTATTACAGTTTTAAAGTAAAAGAAAAAATAACATAACTGTCAATAGAAATTATTAGTGCCTAATTATTTAATACTAGAAATTGCCTATGTCATTAAATCCAAACGAAGTATGTCTAGCAGATGACCATCTGCTAAAAAAATACTATTTTTACTTTTTAATTATAAAATTGTTTGCACGGCCAAGTCGCAAGACTGCCTCTAATAGGTATAGGGTGGATGCTCGAAGGTTTAGGAAGGATTTAGTACATTTCTCAAATTATATGAAGTGACCCTAGTTATAAATTTAAATTATCTACTATAAACAACGAATTCAGAACTTAAACTATAAAGTAGAGATTTAAATTATTTAATATAAACGAAAGTTTAACAGGTAATTTAGGCACAAATGACGTAAAGTTAAAAATATTTAAATAATTCTTCCAGTTTAATACTTACCGAGTTTTAAGAGCCGATATAGCCTTTTTTCGGAATATTTCCTATTTAGCAGTTTGTGGCAAAGTAGTATTTTCTATATTTCACATTTAAAACAATAAAACATATATTTTATTGCACATAATGAACAAAATTACTTGTCGTCTGACAATTTTTTGACTTTGGTTGATAACCTAACCTACACGTCATCACATGTCATTCAAAAAAGTTTACATTTTACAAAGCAGTCCGTGTAAAACCATGTTGCGCAATGTCATTTCATAAATGACTACTCAAAATTTAAAATGTATTATTTACTTTATTTTACACAAATAAATAGATATTAAGCGAAAATATCCTTAAAATTTGTACCATTTATGTAACTACAAAACAATAAAGTGGTGTTGTATGGTGTACTTGATATTTGTATTGGTAAATATTTTCAATTCCAATAAAAACAAAAGTGGAAAAAAAGGAAATAAGAATAAAAACTTTAATCACCAGGTACACTTTCAATACTTGTAGTAGATTTAGGCCATTTTAATTACTCTTGGGAGATAATACAGTGCAAATTTACATTAAAAAATTTAACTTTGTATTCTAACTAAGTATAGGTAAATAAATAATATTTTCAAATCTTCCAATGATTATTTACTTTTTTTTTAATTTTACTTATTTAAATTGCAAACAAAATAGTTTTAGTGACATTAAAAACCTGTTTAATAAAAAAATCTTCATATTTTCTATAAAAAAATGAGGTAAATTCTACTACATAATGTTATGCCTGGCAACACTGTTTCAAAATCTTATAGTCATCACGAGCGCCTCTATTGTTCTCTAAAAGAAACGCTGAAAATTGAGCCCGTTTTTCTCAAATAATACCGATTTCGTTTACACACCTTCTTCTAGGTCACCATAGTTACAAACATGCAGAGGCGCATTTACATATTTGCCGCCCGTAGGCTAAATTAACGTAAATAATCTTAACTTTCCAAAGTTTTAAAAACATCAAAAAAAGTTTTATCTAAGATTTTTTCAATAAATGTAAACAAAAAAATGTGCAAATAGCCTTTAATCCAAAAAATAATTAATTGATTTGACTTTTTTCTTAAAAATAAAAGATTTGTCATTGATCATAAAAAAGTTAATTTTTTTTCTATTTGTTAACAGAATAATTTTAAAATTTGAGATTTTTTTAAGTAGTTTTATTTAAATATATTTGTAACGGTTAGGATTATTTTTTAAAGGAAAGTGGCCTAAATTTTATACCTCCTATATTGAACACTTTAAATATAGTGTTATTACTCATTAACTTTACTACATATGAATTATACATAAACACCCGACTTGGTAAACAAAATATGTTTATTTGAAACTGGCTAGCTCTGCATTATCAGAAATTGTCTCGACCTCGCCCGTAAATTGTTTATCATCAAAAACAATGAATCTTTCATAACATAATATTACATATACGGTGGGTAAAAAAAGAGGTATTATCAAATTTTACTTTTAGGCTACTTTTCTCTGCATATTAAATCATTATTATTATTATTATTATTATATTTATTTCTAGTAAGTAAACAACAACAAAAACCCATAATTTAAAAACATCACAGATTTACCTAAACACTTTACAAAAACATACACTCCTAGATTGTCCTTCCTTTGTTGAATCGTACTGTGTCCACCTTGCCTGCCTGTCCATGTCCTTGATAGTGCGTTCCATTGGCCATTTGTCCTGTACTTCTTCTCCACATACCAATGTCTGCCTTTCATTCCCATTTTCTTCTTCCACATCAGGTTACTGTAACTTCATGCCAATTTCCCCATATCCTGAGCTTCCTCAGGGCCGCTAGATAGTCTTGTACCCCACCATTCAAGACCATTAGTTATTACCTCCCGGACTAATTGAACCCCTTGTCCGTTTTTTTAATAAAATAATTTTTTTGTAACAAAAAAATTAATAATAAATAAATTTCCAGGGATTTGACAAACAATATCCTGGGCTGATATAGTATAATTAAAAAAATTATAATCTAAATTTTTTAATGCCGTCACTTTTTTTAATTTATATAAATAAATATTTTTTGACCCAGTTTTTTTGGGACTTTAAATTTTTTTATGTTTTACCCATCTATTATTGATCTGTAATACCTTAAAAACGGAAAATGTTATGGTAGCAATAATACCTGCTATCACACCTAGGGTATTATAAGCGGGCATTATGATAATGCCCGCTTATAATGCCCTAATGCGCTAATATGGAAATTTTATTGCTTATCCAATTTTATTTCTCTCACAATAAAGATCAAGTTTATACAAAAATAATTTTTCTTTAAACAATACTAAAAATTAAACTTTATTTCCAAAATAAAAATTACAATTTTGAAATGTCCCGGAAAATGTAGCTGATCCCACTATAGAATGGTCGGTGTTTTTTGTGATGGTAGCAGCGGTGGTAGCACTAACGCTATTTTGTATAGAAGAACAATCCATTAAAGAATTTTCAATAGTCGATACGGAATTAACCTCGGAATTAACTTGAATTGGCTACTTTGTTTTTGGATGAAATACTTTCTTCTATATATCCTTCAGCTACTGAAGAGCTTTTCCATTTCCCATGTTGTTTTAGCGTTTCAAACGAAGCACCTGCCTCAACAAGTAAAGTTGACGATGTGCGACGCAAACAGTGGCCGGTGTAAGCTTCTGCATTATCCAATTTTAAAAATTTTGCGATCAATGTTGGGACGCTTCCAATGGTATTTTTCTAATGGGTTGTACTGTACATCGACCCTTTCTATAGGTAAGAAAGAATCTTCGCTCCTTTATTTCAGCTGGTCTTAATATTGTGTACTTTTTTATTAAATTTACAGAGCCTAAATCTTCTTCAATGATAGTAAAACTTTTGAAGTTGAAGTTTTAGTTACTGGTACCTTTATAACCAAGACTGTTCCTCTATCTTCAATGTCATCGATAGTCATTTTGACCAACTCATCTCGTCTTAAACCTCCAAAAACACCCATTACCAATATGACTTTGTGTACCAAGTAGATATCATCAGGAGCCTTGTTAATAAATTTTAATATTTGTTCTCCTTCCAAAACTTTAGACTTCTTCGGGACGTATCCTTTCGACTTACCTTTTAAAAAGATATGAGACGATGGTAATGCGAAATGTCTATATTTTCATAGACCATCAACGTAGACCTTAGGGTGGAATACTTGGTCCAGAGAGAGTTCGGACTGTATTTTTCCGACTAAAAATAATAAAGTTTGTTAAACATATGTATTAAAATAAAATCAATAACTTACCAGTTCCTGAAAATATGTCATTAAAACGGTTTCGGTTATTTGAAGAATTGCGTTCGCATCTTTCCAAATACCAAATATGCCATACTCCCGATCATACTGTTGCCTTGATTTAACTGGCAAAAGATTTTCGGTCACTTTTATGACCTTTTCTCTTATATTTTGTGGAATTTCTTCCATTTTGAGCAAATCGTTAAATAAAAAATGCCAACTGACTAACTGATAGAAACATCAAAGTCAAACTTAACACCAGTCATTATCAACTTACGTATACAGGTACAGGTGCAACTTATTTTATATATTGCGAATAAATAATGTAATTAGTCATTGAAAAACTCTTTTTGGGTAAAACATAAAGCATTGTATGCACCACGGGCTTTACTGCACTATAATGCCCATCAGATCGAAATCTAGCCCTCGGGTCAGAGGCCTTCGGGCTATTTCGATCTTTAAGGCATTATAGTCCTAGTAAGGCCCTTGATACATATATAGCTATTTTTTTTTTAGGGCACCGCCCAGACCTAACAAACCACCACACTTTGGTATTTAATGTTCCATTAGCTTTGTAGTTTGCCCAGCCGATACGACTAAAAAACAATCTAGGCATTTTCGGGATATTGCTAATCGAATATTCCAAAACCGCATAAATAATCTAAAATTGAATTCGATGCATTCGTAATATAGTTTAAAAAGCCAAGTACACACGGGTTGCGGTAAACATGTTTACTTGCTAAAATTGCCTCTCCGTTTGATCTAGCTAGAAGGCGCAAAAATAAAAACAATAAAATAGTTATTTGTAGATAAAGTATTTGGAAAAAATATAATTTAAAAGACTATACGGGGTGTTGGGGCAATATTATTCACAACTTTAAGAGCTGATTCCTCGCATTATTCTAAGCAAAAAATTTATTATAACATACAGGGTGGCCCACCATATTCGACACGGTCTGTAGATGAATAACCATGGGGTTTTAAAAAATATTAAATACTGAAACATATACAGGTCGGATAAGGCCACAGTATAAAGTTATTTTAGTCTATACAGGGTGTCTCAAAAAAGTGTGACGTATCAAAGTTATATTTTTTTAAATAAAACACCCTATATTTTATGACGGTTTTAGATTCTACATAAAAAAATATCTCAAGTTTGTTTATAGTACTAAGTGTCTAATTTTATTCGTTTTTGTGATATTTGATTTCTTTTTTGAAAAATGCAGAGGTTAAATTAAATTGATTTTACTTTAACACTTTTAACACTTTAAACTTTAAAATGTGTATCAAGATTAGAAAAAGTCTGCCATATCATACGTAGGTCAAATCAAGATCAAATATTGTACAGGGTGATCAAAAAATAATTTCAATTTTTCAGAAAATCAAATAGCCATATCTCTCTTATTTTAAATGGAACACCCTGTATTATTTTACGTTACATGATGACAAATAAAATACTCTTTCAAATGGTGTATAGGTTGCCTACACCTATCTTTTGTGCTTTTTAGTAAAATCTGTTTTTACAAATTTTTAGTCCAAATGTTTATTTAAATTAAAGTTGGCTGTGACATAGCAGCCATTAATATTTTTCTTAAGAAAATAACAACGACCATTTATTGATTACTAGTGTTTTAGTCAGTTTAAAAGAAATTTCAATGATTTTAAATAAAAACCCTTCTTCTACATCAACAAGATGATATAATACTGGTAGGATGTGTAGGATGTAGGTTTACTTTAGTCTAGAGTTAATCCTGAAAAATATTTCAGGAAAAACCATCTGATAACCTTAATAGTTGCTTTAAAAATTTGACATAGTGATTATGGATAATGGAAGAAACGAATTATAGGTCACAGAATGTCGTCATAACTAACCAGAGGCCTAATTAGGATTGTTTAAAAACACAAGTTTTATTATTACCACATTCAGCTAAAATAAGTGTTATTGGAAGTAGCATTATAAGCAACTAATTAATTTTTTTCTGTGAATTTTAAAAATAGTGGCAGATAATACAAAATCTTTTAATTTTGTGCTTTTTTCCAACAAATTTACATTTTTTTTTTTTTTTTTATCTTTGGACAAACCACGAAGGCTAAAAGCCTAAATACTAACGTACCGTGGGTGTCTTAAGCGAGGTAAGAGGGAGTTTGTTGACACGGGACTTAAATACTTGAAGATTTGGGGGAAGGAAAGACCTCCGCGGGCAGCAGGTTCCACAACCTAGAAACTCTAGGGATAAAAGAGTTTGCAATAACGGCTTAGTAAATAGGCATAGCTATATCCCAGCCTACTTACATTTAAATAGACATTTGGAATAAAAATATGTTAAAACGAAATTTACTTAAAAGTATAAAAGATAGGTATAGACAACCTACACACCATTTAAAAGAGCATTTGGTGTGTCATCATGTGGTGTAAAAAAATACAGGGTGTTCCATTTAAAATAAGAGAGATATTGCTATTTGACTTTCTAAAAATTAAAATTATTTTTTGATCACCCTGTATAATCTATGATCTCGATATGACCTACGTATGACAAGGCAGAGTTTTCCTAATCTTGTAACAAATTTTAAAGTTTAAGGAGTTTATATTGTTAAAATAAAATTAAATTAATTGCACCCTGCATTTTGAAAAAAAACAAATATCACAGAAAGGAATAAAATTAGACCCTTGGTACTATTAACAAACTTAAATTATTTTTTTATGTAGAATCTAAAACCGTCATAAAATATAGGGTGTTCCATTTAAAACAATATAACTTTGATACGTCACACTTTTTTGAGACATCCTGTATAGAGTAAAATAATTTTATACTGTGGCCTTATCCGACCTGTATATGTTTTAGTATTTACTTTTTTAAAAACCCCATGGTTATCCAGCTACAGACCGTGTCGAATATGGTGGGCCACCCTGTATATATAGTTCTGAAGAAATTCGCTTGTTAATACTTACCTCTGGTTATTGTAGCCCCGGTCTCCCTATACTGGAAGCATCCTCTTTTCGCCTAATTTATTCTGTCTAATACAAAGTTAGGGCCGAACTAACAATTCTGATTTATATTATGTACATGCCATAGATAATTCATTTATCGACAACTTTAGCAAAACCGGACTTTAAATATATTTTATCCAACACTTACATATAATATCTACATAATTGATCAGATTTTGAGGATATAAAGTGTACTATAAGTCACTAGGGAGCTAAAGTACCCTTTAGCTCACTAGTGAATTATAGACTTTAGCTCACTAGTGACTTATACTTATTCTTTATTACTTCAAACATTTCCAATTCAAAAATAACATAAAACAACTAATATATTATACTACAATTTTTTTTTCCAACATATCCTCAAAATCTGATCAATTATATGTAAGTGTTGGATAAAATGCATTACAACCAAACAAGCCTTGCTTTCCAAAAAATACAAAATTTTGTTGCTGCTGTTGACAATGACAAATAACAAATAATGGATGACGTTTTCAAATTATTTTCGATATTAAAAACGATTTATACGAAAGTGTTGGATAAAATTTTGTATTAGACACGTGAGTTATTACATATAAGTCACTTAAGAAAATTACCTCTCTCGCCCTTCGGGCTCGAGAGTTAAACTTTCTTGCGTGACTTATATGTAATATAACTCACTTATCTAATAAATAACTATTATTTGGTAAAACGAGTTAATGAAACTAAACATCACATGTAAAATTAAGTAAAAATTAAATTTTTTCCTCATATTTTTGAGAAAAAATATAAAAATATGAAAATTGTAAATGAATAACCTAAAGTCCTAAAAGTAAAAGTGAGAAATAAACGACTACTAAACGTCACTTAAACCATGCAAAATATGGAAAGCATTTGGCAACGTCGGAAGGGTCTGATTCTATTTATGAATGGATAAAAGAAAGTGGATTCATAAAGTGTTAATAAGCCTCAGGTTTAATTAAGGGATTAAGAAAAAGATTTAACTAGTTGTTTGAATACACGAAGACAGAGAGAAAGGAATTTGATCTATAGGAGTTTTTCTCTGGCGCTTTAGGTCGAACGGTCAAGCGGCAAGGCTGCCTCTATAAAGTGCGTGCTTAAAGGTAGGAGGGAGATTTTTAATTTGATCTAATTACCTGACAACACTGTGCCACTGAGCGAGCTGTCAGTGAAAGTTGTTTTTTGTGGTTATGTCTATTTTTGTTTATGTTTTTATTTTTTGGAAATTTTATTATTACTCTTTTAATATTATAAAAAAGCTTATACTGTATAGTAACTTAACGTTAATAAGACGATTTTCGCTAATTTGGGTTCTACTGTTTAAAGTAAGTAAAAAGTTTTTTTACTGTCACTACAATAAATATGTCAGTTGCAAAACCAATAGCAGTTTTTGGAATGACATCATAATATATATCACACGAGTGTTGTAAAGTACTTTGCAACACTAGTGTGATATAACGCATTTTGTATGCATGAAACCAGTGTGCTATTTGCTATTTTCACAAGTGGTCGTAGGAAAAATAACTAGTGTCTGCAGCTCACGGGCTCCTTGGCTATAATAGATAAAAACTTTAAAACCTTTATATGGGAAGTTTTTTTCTATCTTTTAAGGTATTATTGTTAGTCGGTGGCAAGTTATAAATGAAACCCCTAGACTAAAATTGAGTACTTTTTCTTCATAATAGCATTAAAAAAGGCAATATTTTAACGACCGTAGAAAAGATAGTGTAACTTTTTTTTGTTATACGATGAAAAATGATTATTAAAATACATAGAAGCAAAGTTATTTAAGCGTTATGAGATACTCGTTAAAAATTAGTGCGACCAGAAAGATTTAACAGACAAGCTCAGTTTAACTTTCCGGTTTGGCAAGATTAAAACTATAATTTACTTTATAACAACGGGGCAGATAATGGAAGTTTAAAAATACTAAAGTGATATTACAACTTTTTAAGTTATGATGGCTTTTTCATCGCCCAACTAACATTTTTGCTTTATTATTAATTATGCAGCAATTAAATTATAATAATATTATGTTATTGCCTTCATCCAGCAAAAACTGCTTTAAGGTTAAAAGTAGAGCCTTTGATGGTACAACAAAAAATAATGACATATAAGCATTACATTGTTAAATCCATATTCTGAGTGTAAGGACAGATACAAGATTTTTTTAAATTTACAAGGTTTTCCATTTTAAAATTTAATATGTTTACACACTATATATCCTAAAAGATAATATAATTCTGATGAAAGATATGGATTCTACAGAATCTACCCAACCAAACAGTGTTTTTATTTATTTTATACGTTAAAAAATAAAAAAGTTGGGAAGATATATCTCTATTACGCTTCTAAGAATAATTTACAATTATTTTTCATATTTGGATGGTCATATTTCCGAACCTAATTGAGATAGACACATCAAATGTAGTATTTTTTAAAGCATTTTAAAAGATTTTTTGGTGGTGATATAATATTCAGGGTATTCCATTTAAAAAATCATACCTATTGTCGTACCCTGTATATCATATGAGATAAGAATCATCGGATTACTGATTAGAATACTACCGAATGAAACAAACAAGCAACATTTTAGTTTATTTTGTACAATAAAAAATAATAATGTTAAGGGAGGTGTAAATTTATAATGACATATAATAAGGTTTAGGTTTCCAAAAAGCATTTGTAATAATTTATAATATTTTTTCGTTAAAAAGCACCTCATTTTAAGTTAAATTGGTAAGTTTCAGAATTTTTACCAAAAAATTAATTTCTATCCCATTGTGCGATGACCAGGTGCATCAATCGGCATATGATAAAAGAAATATAGCAAAGGCGGCCTCGAAGACAAGCATGCCGATTTATTTGCTTTAAACTTTTTGTGATTTTTTTTCTTATCAAAGAGCACCGAATTTACATTTTTAAACTGTTTTTTCTATATTTTACACTTATCCAAACAAATCATTTCGGATTTGCAACCACATCGAATTTAAAAGTGATTTTCCTGTCCAGCTACTTTAAAGTAATGGCATATCGACAGTTTCCCAATCTCTCCATTTTATTGCGTACTTTGGTTTAGAAAGACCTTTTTGAACTTACTAGGAGTGTTTAGAAATCGACATCGTTGCTTTATATATAACTGCAATAAGTAAGTTTGTCAATTTACATATTTTTATTAGTCATAGCGCAAACTCAATGTGTCCCTGGTAAAAATACAAAATATAAATTATACGTTGAAGTGTTTTACTAGAGACTCTTTTATTAATTTTAATTACAACAAAATCTTAAATAATAATTGTTGGTATTATTTCCGCAGTTGTTTTTTTAATAGTTCTTTAAGCGATTTAAAGTAACGTGTTTTATAAAGTTACTCTTTGTCCCCATGCAACAATAGTATCAGTATTACTAAAAACGCTTATCTATTTAATTACCTGCAATTTTAAACAATTATTTATGGGTAAAACATCTATATGGAAAAAACATGATTTATTATTATTCTTTTTAATTGTCTAGTTTGGCATTTTATTGCATATGCACGGTGTTTCCTAACTACAGTACGAAACTTATGGGGTTCTTTCTTATGTCTTTTTATATACAAAAAAAAACATAAACATATGTCCGGACTTGCTTTATTTCTGAGATACAGGGCGTTAAAATTAAAAACAAGCCGATATTTGTTAAATATTTTAAAAACTATTTAACCGATTTAGATGAATTTTGGTAGACTTATTTAACGTATTAAGGCGCTTGTAAATCTTTACCTAGATTAGATAATTGGGTTCAGTGGTGTCTCAGTGGGCAAAAAGTACGCCACTGACTATTTATAAAGTTTTTATATTTTTTCCGATTAAACAATTTAAAATGCAACCTTTTTAGTTTCTTCAATTTTCTTCGTATTTAGCTTCGTTTTCTAAAAAAGTTAAAGCTACACACAAATAAATTAGCAGTAGTGTATTTTATCAAAAACCGTCATTTTTCTCATTTATTAAGTTATTTTTCTTTTGAATTTTTTAATTTTGGATTTTATTTTATGCTGTTTATGGATACTTTTTAATATCACTTAAATTCATTTTTTTTTCTCGGAAACAAAACGATATAGGAAGAAAAAACAAGAAACCAAAAAGTTGCATTTTTAATTGGTTATCGGAAAAAATATAAAAACTTTTAAAAAGCCAGTGGCGTGATTTTTACATAATAATATTGCCTGTGGTGTACACTGAGACTCCACTGGACCCAATCGTCCTAAACTAGGTGTACCAAATTTTTATCCAAATCAGTTAAAGCGTTTTCAGAAATAAAGCAAGTCCGGACATACTGGGTTAGTAAAATGTACAGCAACTTTTAGATATTTTTAAAACCGCTGAAACTACATTTACCAAATTTGGTAGTTTAGGTGTTTTGGACATGAGGAATTAAATAGTGATATCGGCATTGTTGCCAGTTTTTCCAGTTTTGTGCTACATCTTTTTTTTATTTTTATATGGAATGCTCAATTTATTTTTATTGCATTAAATTGGGTAGATCAAATTTAGAAAGTATCACCTACTTAAAAGATTATCTTATTTTGCCTTTGTCCTACTATAAACCACAAAGACTAAAAGCCTAAATATTAACGTACCGTGGGTGTCTTAAGCAAGGTAAGAGGAAGTTTGTTGACACGGGACTTGAAGATTTGGGGGAAAGGAAAGACCTCCGCGGGCAGCAGGTTCCACATTCTAGAAACTCTAGGGATAAAAGAACGAACAAAGTGGGAAGTTCGGGGCCTGTCCAGTTGGACCTTATAGGGATGCATACGCACGGAACCACGAGTTTCTCTGTTGGGAACCGTAAGTGGAGGAACTATACTGGACAATTCTTCAGAGCAGAAGCCATGGAAGTACCTATAAAAAGCGATAAATACCCCACAGCCCGACGATGGGCAAGAGATGGAAGCCTTTCTGTAAGTCAAGGATCATTAATGAGACGAATAGCTCTTTTTGAATAGAATCCAGAATGCTTAGGGTTGTGGGGGAGCCATGCCCCAGATATGAGAACAATACTCTAAGGGAGGTCGGATTTGGGACACATACAGGGTGTTAGTAAATAAGTGCGACAAACTTCAGGGGTGATTCTGCATGAAAAATAATGAGAGTTTGCTCTATAAACGTTTGTCCAAAAATGCTTCATTTCCGAGATACGGGGTGTTAAAGTTTTTCTTAAAAACTGATTATTTTTTATTGCTCTAAAACCGATCGAGATATGCAAATGAAATTTGGTGGGTTTTAAAAGGTAGTTATTACGCATTTTTTGACATGCAAATAAAAATTTTGTGTTCATCAGTGGCGCGCGTACGGGTAAAAGTCTCAATTTTTTAAAGAAAAAAGTGGTACGCCACTAAAATATTCTAAATTAAAAATTATTTTTGAATACCTTGCTCAATTTGTGAAAAAAATCTCTCCTGCCTTTTTTCGTATGAGGCGTCGTTTTTATGCAAAAAAATAAAACATCATAAGCGGTATTTTTCTGTTCTTTTAATATTTTTTTATCTAGTAGGCTACTGTCAACATTTAGATACCTAATGTCAAATTAGCGTTTTTACAAGTTTCTAAAGTTATTAAACTTTTAGTTTTGGCTAGAACATTATTGTTAGTTGGTTATTAATTTTACTTTTGCCGAAAAAATGGAAAATTATACAAATGCGGAATTTTCAGACATGCATTTTGTCTACGGTCGATGTAATGGAAATGGTCGGCAAGCTCGACGATTGTATGCTGAGTTGTATCCAGGACGTAGGGTACCCCATCACACACTATTTGCTCGTCTTCACCAACGTTTGCGGGAAAATGGTACATTTAAGAAACAAACGGCTGACTGCGGGCGTCCTCGAGAAGTACGAACTGTGCAACTAGAAGAAGCAGTTCTCGAGTTAATTGCCGAGTCACCTGAAACAAGTATTCGAAAAATTGCCAACATATTGAATGTAAGCAACTTCACTGTATTTAAAATTCTTAAAGAACAGCAGTTGTATCCGTTTCATATCCAACGTGTACAAGCTTTACTACCTAGAGACTTTTTTCCGCGCCTATTTTTTGCCAGTGGATTCTTCATCAATTCGCTCAAATTCCTAATTTTTTAAATGGCGTTTTGTTTACTGATGAGGCGAATTTTGGACGACATTGTATACGAAATTTCCATAACAATCACTTATGGGCTGAGGAAAATCCACATGGAATCTTTGAAGCTCATTTTCAGCATGAGTTTTCAGCAAATGTATGGCTTGGGGTAACTGATCATTATTTAATTGGTCCATACTTCCTCCCACAACGATTAACAGGCGAGGCTTACCTTAATTTTCTACAGGAAGAGTTACCTGTTCTTTTTGAAGAAATTCCTTTACAGTTAAGACACAACTTATGGTTTATGCATGATGGTGCACCAGCTCATTTTAGCATTAATGTTCGTAATCATTTAGATACTGTATATCCAAATCGTTGGATAGGTAGGGGAGGTACGGAACATTGGCCTGCTCGATCGCCGGATTTAAATCCCTTAGATTTTTGCATTTGGGGTTTTCTTAAATCATTAGTTTATTCCACTCCCGTTGAAAATGCTGATGACCTAAGGAATCGAATTATAGCCGGCTGTGAGACAATAAGAAATACACCAAGAATATTTGAGCGAATACGACAATCAATGAGGCGAAGAGTTGAATCTTGTATTACATCTGAGGGAGGTCATTTTGAACATTTGTTGTAGCTTTGCGCCTATTTAAAATGTTATTAGTGTTATATTCTGTAATTGTTTTGATTTAATGTAATTGTACGTATTAAAAAAATGAAAAATACCGCTTATGATGTTTTATTTTTTGCATAAAAACGACGCCTCATACGAAAAAAGGCAAGAAAGATTTTTTCACAAATTGAGCAAGGTATTCAAAAATAATTTTTAATTTAGAATATCTCAGTGGCGTACCACTTTTTTCTTTAAAAAATTGAGACTATTACCCGTACGCGCGCCACTGATAAACACAAAATTTTTATTTGCATGTCAAAAATGCGTAATAACTACCTCTTAAAACCCACCAAATTTCATTTGCATATCTCGATCGGTTTTAGAGCAATAAAAAATAATCAGTTTTTAAGAAAAACTTTAACACCCCGTATCTCGGAAATGAAGCATTTTTGGACAAACGTTTATAGAGCAAACTCTCATTATTTTTTCATGCAGAATCACCCCTGAAGTTTGTCGCACTTATTTACTAACACCCTGTATAAAGTGTATAAAGTAGAAGGGGAAAAATACTTTTTGGCTCGAAAGAGAAATCCAAGCTTTTTGAAGCTGCCGTGGCTATAAATACAATGTGTTTATGCCAGTTAAGGTTACTTTTAAATGTGACGCCCACAAGATTAAAGGTGTCTTTGCTCTGTAAAACTTGGCCGCTCATTAGTAGAGGATGAGTATTTAGTGGCTCTTTTTGCGACAAGGAACATGATTGTGTTTTGGATGCATTAAAGTGGACGAGATTTTTGGCGCCTTAATACTATATTTAATTAAGATCCTGCGAAAGAGATATCTGCATCGCTCTGCGTTTGTTTTCCAAATTAGTTTTGGTGATGGGTTTAGGAACTTGAAAACTGGAGTGAAGGGTACTATCGTCGGCGAAACTATGAATGGAATTAGTTGTGGACGAGAGAAGGTCGTTGATATGAAGAAGAAATAATGTTGGTGCCAGAACTGAGCCCTGAAGCACTCCAGCATTAACTTGTTGAAAGCTTGAACAATGGCCGTCTACAATTACTAGTTAAGATTGGTGCAATTTCCCGGGCGCATTTTTTAAAACAATTGCTGGTATGCCATCCAGCCCAGACGATTTCTTGGTGTTAAGGGAAGAAAGGATACGCTTAATGTGTTTTACTATAAAAACAATATCGGGCATTTTATAAGGAACCGGTGTAACCGCTGGAATTGGATTATTTACGGGAGGGTCAAGGGTTGAATTGGCAGCAAATTGTTTAGCAAATAGTTATACCTTTCCTTTAGCGGTAGAAATAATTTCATCTTCCAAAGTTAGTGGTGGAAAAGAACTGGTAAAAAATTCCTACTTATGTTTTTCGCAAAGGACCAAAAAGATTTGCTGCCATTTGAGCAAGAAAGAACTTTGTTTTTAATACGATTGTCAGAAGGAGTCTTTGGCTTCAGAAATTGTTTGATTGTAGTAGTTTCTTGCTTCAGTTCTGGCCTGTCGGTTTTCTGGACTAGGATCCTTTAGAAACTTCTTGTGAGCCTGAACTTTTAACTGGTACTGGTAACTGGTACTAGAAACTCGTCGGGTTAAATATTTTTGCTGCAATAAATCATTGTTTACAGAAGGGTTTCTTTACTTTGTCATTTTTGTGTACTTGGCGGCATCGCTTTCAGAATGAATTAAATGTGGACCCATCTTTACTAACCCAGTATGTTATTAGAAACTTTTTTCATAAAAGACATTATAAATCACCCCTTTAAGTTTCGTGATGTTGTTAGGAAACACTCTGTATATTTGGTCCCAGAAAAGTCCGTAGCACCGAATATCCCTCAGATACCCGCGATAATTTTTAAAATTAAAGTATGAATGAGGTTGTGTGTAGACTGTCGGTAAGTCGGTATTTTTGGTAAAATAATTGCGACCGATCGTAATTTTTTTCCATCGTAGCTGCGGTGTCAGTCGACCAAGTTTCGTAAAAGAGAGGCTTTAAAGTATGTCCTTCGGACAACCAGCAAAAATACTTAGGTAATTATTATTTTTTATTAGATTATGATAATTTAGATTGTATTTGATCTTACGTTTACTGTAAGCATAAAAACAAAATAAAAATAGGTTTTATCAGAGAGTTCAAAAAATTAAAAAAAAATTTATACTGGTGGGTCATTGTATTTATTTACCACTGATCATTTAAAGTTAAGTTTAATGTATTTAAATGTATTATTTTTTATTGGTAAATAAATATTATTATTATTATTATATTATTTTTACATTATTTAAAGCATACTTCAACTGTAAGAAAAACGTAGTTGCTGGTTGTATATCGGGCCGCTATTTTTTTATTAAAAACCCTTTCAAAAATGTACATAAAAGAATTGATGCCCCCAGTCAAAAAGGTTTGGATCTTTTCCCAAATAAAATTCAAGAAAAAAATGTAATTTAATATTCTACAACATGAAATTGGGCGCAAAAACTTCTTTTTGTTTTGTTTTTACCCGCATTTGTGTTCTTTTAAAAGATTTGGGTAACAATTCAATAATGAATGTTTTCTAGCTTAATTTAAACGGCTGTAGCGCTCTTATGGTTTAAGATAGCAATATGAAGTGTTTTATAGGTATAACGTACTATAATAAAATATATATATATATATATATATATATATATATATATATATATATATATATATATATATATATTTCGATACCTTATCATAAGGATTTAATTTCGAACTTAAGCAGGGTACACATTATTCTGATGTATCATGTCGTATCGTGATATATTGCGATTTGTTGTGCAGAGATGTGACGTAAATGAATCAAACAACTTGTTTTTGGCCCATTAAAATTTTCGTATTTTAATGAACTTTTGTAATATTTGTTTATTAAAAAAATTATGTAGTTACTCGCTTAACTGTAACCTGCAATGAGCAGAGCACTTTAAACAGTTTTAACAGTAATACCAGAAAATCCACATTAGGTACGTCCCATGTACGTATAATTCTAACACACCTGGATCATAAGCTATAGCTTCAACACACTAAAAGTCGCATTGGTCTTTTCGTTTCATGTATCGGCAAAAATTTTCTATAAAGCTTTTCAGGTGACACGGTATGTAGGTATATTTAAAAATTACTTTTTTAATATACTTAACAAAAACAAATTACAATCTTTTTAAACTAAAATATTTTTTAAAGCAAAGAAAAACGTACCTATGTCTGTTTGATTTAAATTTAAATAAAAATTGGGTTTTTCTGAAAAGAATATGTTTGTTTAACCCTTTTTGTCTGCCTTTTTTGCTCTAATTTGCTTTAAATTTCCATAAGGACTAAAAACAGCTTTATCTACAGACTGTCCACGGATGGGGTTAAGAAGAGCAAAAATGGACCAAAAATTTCATTTTTCGAAAAAAGTCATTCCTCATAAAAAATTTTGCTTGTTAAAAAAAATGGGATTCACGAAGAGAAAATGTTGATTTTGTAGACAGGGTTCGCAAAAACTTAAGAAAAATGATTTTTTTACAAGAGTAAACTTTTTTATCTTTGGACAATCCACGAAGGCTTAAGCAGGGTAAGAGGAAGTTTGTTAACACGGGACTTAAAAACTTGAAGATTTGGGGGAAGGAAAGACCTCAGCTGGCAGTAGCTTCCACAGTCTAGAAACTCTAGGGATAAAAGAACAAACGAAATGGGAAGTTCGGGGCCTGTCCAATTGAACCGTATAGGGATGCATACGCGCGGAACCACGAGTTGCTCTGTTGGGAGCTACAAGAGGAGGGACTGTACTGGATAATTCGTCGGAGCAGAAGCCGTAAAAGTATCTATAAAAAGCGATAGATCTCCCACAGCTCGACGATGGGCAAGAGAAGGAAGTCTTTGAGTAAGTAAAGGATCATTAATAAGACGAACAGCCCTTCTTTGAATGTCATCAAGAATGCTGAGGGTTGTAGGGGATGCCATTCTCCAGACACGAGAACAATATTCCAGAGAGGGTCGAATTTGGGACACATACAAAGTGTATAAATTGGAAGGAGAAAAATACTTTTTGGCTCGGAAAAGAAATCCAAGCTTTTTGAAGCCGCGGTGGCTATAGATACAATGTGTTTATGCCAGTTAAGGTTATTCCCAAATGTGACGCCCACAAGGTTAAATGTGTCCCCGCTCTGCAAAACCTGGCCACACATAAGCAAAGGATGAGTGTTTGATGGTTTTTTTCGCGACAAGGAACATGATTGTGTTTTGGATGCCTACCTTTATTTTTAATTTTTAAGCAAAATATTATTTAAAAAATTATTTAGAATAGCATTTTGAATAACTTTTTAAAGTTACAGGGGTATCAAAAAGATTCATAAAACTGAATTTGAAGTTATTAAAAATTAATTATTTTCAATTTATATAATAAAATGACCTCAAATACTGTAATAATTTGCTTTTCAAAAACCTGCGTTCTCAAAACTCCTACAAAACATATTTTTTTAACTGTAAACGCCAATTTTCGTCAAATTATAGATTTTAGTAAAATTTTATATTATTTTCGATTACAAACATGATTCAAACTAAATTTTTCTAATGACATTTTGCTTAAAAATAAAAATACAGGTAGTTTACACTTGGAGAAAAATTATGTTTTTTAAGTTTTTGCGAACCCTGTATACAAAATTAACATTTTCTCTTCGTAAATCCTATTTTTTTTACAAGCAGAAATTTTTATGAAGAATGAAGAAATATATGAAATTTTTGGTCCATTTGTCCTTATGTTAACTCCATCCGTAGACAGTCTGTATATGTGTAATATAAATTAAACTGTTTGGCTTTGAATTTTTTTATCCTTCCCTGATTCATTTTTGGAATTTTCTTTATTTATATTCTAAATAGAGCTTAACTTAATTAAAAAGTTTAGAGAAAAAAATAGTATTTTTCTACAACCCTTAAAAAATGCTTTAAACGGTTATCATTAAGATCATCTTTTACTACACTACATAAAGTATTGAAAAAAATAAGACTGCCTTCTGGAATTTATTTTAATATAAATGTATGTGTCGCAGTCAAATGCTAATTTTGGGAAAATGGCTTCTGTCTTGGCAAATGCTTTCTACCTGGGCAAATAACTTTATGAAAATAATTTCTATTTAAAAGCCATTTACCAAGAAAAGTGGCATTTGGCGTGGTCCTTGTTAGGCAAATGACTTTTGATATATTTGATTACATACTAGGGGCTCAGTGTGTTTTGCAGACTACAGTAAAAAGCACAAGCACGTGTAATTTGATTGGTTCGAAGCGCTATAGACGGTCATGCAAAACGGTCACATTGGGGGGTCATAGTTGGTTCTGGTCAGTTAAAGCGTTTTTTTAACTCGCTTTATTAGGGAATTAAAAAAAAAGGTTTAACTAACCAGAACTAACCATGACCCCCAATGTGACAGTTTTGCACGACCGCCAGGTTATGCAAATATTTCTATTTTCATTTGTCTAAACATATAATAATAATAATAATAACAATATACCAAATCTGATTTTTCCACCTTAAAAGGTATAAAATTTATAGGGAGAATCACCTGTGAAAAACACCCGGTATAGATTAAAAACCTAACCAACTTCCAGATAAACTGGAAAGATGAAGTTTAAAATCCAGCTTGTGTGTAAGCGTAGGTTCAAAATTTGAAAAAAAAAAGAAATTAAAAAATAGGGGGGTTAGGGGGTCCTTATATAGAACAAGATTTTTTAATTGTTTTTATTAATAAAATGTACAAATGTCGTTAATTAGGTACTTGCCTACCCAGGCAACTTCAAAAAAAACAAAATCGAAAAAATGGTAGCGTTATTAAAAATGTTCTTAATTTTCTATTTTTCAAAAAGAAACTATAATATTTTCTAAATTTAAAGATTTAACCCCATATTACCTATAACATACAAGTGTTATAATGTAAGAAGGAATTAAATAAAAATATAAAATACAGGGTGTTCCATTTAAAAAAACAAAACTTTATGTCGTCACGCATTTATAAGCAACGTGTAAACATCAAAAAAAAATTAAAATGTGAGGATTATGTCTAACTATATACCTACGAAAAAACAATTAAAAAGTTTTATGGATTACGAGTAAATGAGCTTTGTCAGAGTTCTGACTCACCCTGTATTTGGATTGTGTGCAGAACAAGGCGCTTATTTAGATCTCTACTCTTTTTGTGGCGAAGCCCACAGCAAAGAATACCAATCCATAGAACCCCACAAGTGAGATTTCAGCGTACCCTAAAAATTTTATTTCCTACCCTGACCAACAGATGGCGAAAGTAGTACGATGTCGCTTTGCTAATAGGATTACCATCAGAAATTGATAGCAGTCGCTGACGAGCAGTCGGCCCGATCAGTTAGAGTGCGGATATACTCAAAATTTAATAAAAATAAAATTTCCGATAAATGGACCCAGTATCCATAAGATTATTAAATTTATGATTTCAGAATAGGATATATCGATGGGTTTTTGACAAAACATCGTAAGCGACATTCGTCAGTTTTACGGGAATCGATTTTTTTTCATTGAGTTATTTTTAAAACAAAGTTGGTAATTTTTTTGTACATACATTAGTGCACGGCTTTTTTCAGATGAAGATATGTTTGATATTGGTTCGGCGGATTCATTTATTTGATGGTAGTTATTTGGGTACACGCCAAAAAATAAATTAAAGGTACCAAAAAATTAAAGCAAGTAAATAGAGAACTAAAAATTGACGTTTCGGTGGCAAGATTGCCACCGTTGTCAAGATAAATTAAATAAAAAAAAAATTTAAAAATTACCTATTATTTGAGTTTAGAATTTTAAAATTTTTAGGTTTTTTTAGGAGATTCTGAATATTTTTACATTAAATGTCAAATATGTTTGTTTCGTAATTCAAGTTATGAATAAATCTAAAAAAAAACATTCAGAACTCGGTTTTGATTTAAAAATAACGCGATGGGAAGAAAAAATCGTTTCCCGTAAAATTGGCGAATGTCGCTTACGATGTTTTGTCAAAAACCCATCGATATATCCCATTCTGAAATTATAAATTTAATAATCTTATGGATACTGGGTCCATTTATCAGGGATTTTATTTTTATTAAATGTGGCGTATATCCTCACTCTAACTGATCGGGCCGACTGCTTGTCAGCGACTGCTATCAATGTCTGATGGTAATCGTATTAGCAAAGCGACATCGTACTACTTTCGCCATCTGTTGGTCAGGGTAGGTACTAAAAATTTTTAGGGTACGCTGAAATCTCACTTGTGGGGTTCTATGGATTGGTATACTTTGCCTACAGCCAAGCATAATTTTAGTATTGAATTTGACTCACGTTTTTCAAATTTATGATTTTGGTGGGCATCTTTATGATAACGGTAAAAAAACAGCATATTTTTTAACGTGGAATAATAAGAATATTACATGTGAGAATTCCAATTTATAATCAATCACTAAATTATTTTTTTAGGTTTAAAAAATAATCGTGCTTTTTACAAACAAGCTGTTTTCCGCTTCTATTCAAAGAGATCGTTTTCAGGATTGACAGTTCAACAGTGTAATGTGAAAGGTGCAGGGGAGAAAAAAAGATTATTAATAGCCAGTGTGGCGGCGGCCTGATTTCTACTAACAAAAAAATAAAAAAGTCAGGTTGTGCGTTCGCATTGCAAAGTAGTCCATATTAATTTTGCGTTAAACCGATATGTAAGCGTAAAAAAAATAAACTGTGTATACAGGGTATAAATTAGGTATGTAGCCAAATTAATACTTACTTAATTTTGAAACAAGTTATGTGGCCACCATTAGGAGGCCGTTCTCATAAGATTCCTGAAAAAGCAAAATCAGCAATAATGTGAACACCTAGTATAAAAAAGTATACATTTTGGGAATTTTAAAAATATACATTTTTGGAATTTTTAAATAAGTATACATTTTAACTAGGTTACTTAACATTGCGAATTTTACTAAATAAAGATATACGTGAGGTGTCAAGGTTTTTAAAGTATAAATTAAACAATTTTCTGGGTTACCCCTATAATAATAAAATAAAAACATTAAACAAACTGGGTCGCGTAGAAATGCAAAACAAACACTGGAAAATTTAATATTTATAGAGAGAGAGAAAGAAATTAGAGAGAGATTAGATAAGAAGTAGGTAGTAGAAGTGAACTCAAGTATAAAGTTAAAGTTTTAGTTAACCCCGTACGGGCTACCCCTAGTGGGGGTATGCCCGTACCAAATTAGGATAGTCAAATAAGTTAAATTAGTTTTTAAAAATGCGAAGTTAGTTTTGATGGTCCACAGGTCTCATTGTCCCAAGAAGATAGTTCCATATGGTACATTTGCCCCAGTGACGTAAAGTAGGCCCTATGTATATTTCAAAATATATACGTCACAATAAGAATTTATAAATAAGACCTATTTTGCATTGTATAACTATTCTTTATCTAAACTTTTATGGTAACGTTAGATTTAACCTGTACTTTGTATTTTTATAAAATAAAGTTTTTTTCTAACGTACTTTGCGCGGACTGAACATTTAACTAACATAATACTTGAACAGTCGAAGATCTAAAACTGCCGTATTTTTATAATTTAGAAGTGGAATAACCCTCTTGTTTTTAAAACATTTAAAAAAATATTGACAATTAAAGACATTAATTTTTATTTTTAGTCTTTTTAAGTACTTAACTTTATTGGTACACCAAACTACTAAAATAGTGCAATCGTACAGATAATATAGTACAAACTCAAAGTTAGTTTATAATTATAAGGTTGCGACATATCCTCAACTTTTAGGCGGTTCGAGGTCGGGGACGCGAAGAAGGGCACTCCACGGAGAAAAGTTGGCAAGACTGGGTAAAATCAAAGCTGATGATCAATCCAGTGGCGTCTAGAATTTGCGCATTTCATTTTGCACAGTTTTGAAAGTGATATTTATTGAAAGATGTAATTCCAAATGTTTTTCTTTAAAGTAAAAGAATTTACAACTTATTAATAATTAAAAACTGTTGTGTAAACGGTTGTTCTACTAATACAATAAACTGTATATCTCCGGCACTGAACAACATGGCTGAAAAATGGAAGATGTGACGTCATAACACGTCAAAGCATACAATCACGCTAACTGGTAATTTATTGTTGTTCGAATGTCGCGACCTTATATAGACCGACTTTGGTGCAAACTCGCATTTTTACACCCATGTGACACTAAACTGCTACAATCGGATAAAAAATTAAGTTTTTCAAACTTGTACCCAATAGATTTATAAGTGGACACTATGTTGTACCAGTGTGGTTTATTAAGGCTGCCACCAATTGAAAACTTGTTTATTTGCAATTTGTCAAAAAATCTATTAAAGTGCATGGTCTCAAACAGTATTATCAATTATAATACACAGGGTGGATCAAAATAAATTAAAACAGCTTTAGAATAAAGTGACTTATCTAATAAACCGAAATATAGTTTCAAAAATGCGGAATTGCAATCTCTAGTCATAGTTTTTGATTCCAAATAACGTTTGTATATGTTGTTGTATTTTTAAAAATAACTGTACTTTACTTTTACGCAGTTCTTAGTTTTTTGCCTATTTTGTATATTTTTTTACTTTTAATAAAACTAACTACTGCTAATACAGTTTACCACCATGTACCAATTTTCATAAGGAAATAACATTTTTTGGTACCTACATTTTAAAAAAGAAAGTATTCCATTCCATTCATTATAGACCAATTTCAATTGTCTCAGTTCTTTGTAAAGTAATGAAAAAATTAATTAATTAACAAATTCTTAAGTATTTAGAAAAACACAAAATTCTGCATGACAGGGAGTATGGATTTCGCTACAAAAGATCTACAGCAGATCTTCTTTCCTTCGTATCACACTGCTGTAATAAGTCTCTTGAGTTTCTAGGTGAGTCCCAGATCGTTGCTATGGTTCTATCCAAAGCTTTTGACCAGGTCTGACATGCCGCACTTCTTAATAAACTTTCCTCCTATGGTCTTTCAACTAAACTCTGCACTTGGCTCTCTAGTTATCTATCTGATCGACGTATATCAGTTATTGTGGACGGCCATTCTTCAAGCTTTCACCAAGTAAATGCTGGAGTGCCTTAGGGGTCAGTACTGGCACCAACATTGTTTCTTCTTCACATCAACGACTTTCTCTCGTCCACAACTAATTCCATTCATGGTTTCGCCGACGATAGCACCCTTCACTCCAGTTTTCAAGTTCCTAAACCCATCACTAAGCCTGATTTGGAAAACAAACGCAGAGCGATGCAGATGTCTCTTTCGCAGGATCTTAATTTAATATTGGATTGGGGCGCCAAAAATCTCGTCCATTTTAATGCATCCAAAACACAATCATGTCTCTTGTCGCGAAAAGAGTCATCAAATACTCATCCTCTACTTATGAGCGGCCAAGCTTTACAGAGCAAAGACACCTTCAATCTTGTGGGTGTCCCATTTGAAAGTAACCTTAACTGGCATAAACACATTGTATGTATAGCCACGGCAGCTTCAAAAAAGCTTGGATTTCTCTCTCGAGCCAAGAAGTATTTTTCCCCTTCTAATTTATACACTTTGTATGTGTCCCAAATCCGACCTCGCTTGGAATATTGTTCTCATATCTGGGGCATGGCGTCCCCCACAACTCTAAGCATTCTTGATTCCATTCAAAGAAGAGCTGTTCGTCTCATTGATGATCCTTCACTTACAGAAAGGCTTCCCTCACTTGCTCATCGTCGGGCTGTAGGGGATTTATCGCTTTTAAATAGGTACGTCCATGGCTTCTGCTCTGAAGAATTGTCCAGTATAGTTCCTTCACTCACGGTTCCCAACAGAGAAACTCGTGGTTTCGCGCGTATGCACCCCTATACGGTCCAACTGGACACCCCCGAACTTTTCACTTTGTTTATTCTTTTATCCTTAGAGTTTCTAGAATGTGGAACCTGCTGCCCGCGGAGGCCTTTCCTTTCCCCCAAATCTTCAAGTATGTAAGTCCCATGTCAACAAACTTCCTCTTACCTTGCTTAAGACACCCACGGTACATTAGTATTAAGACTTCTAGTCTTGGTGGTTTAAGATAAAAAAAAATTGGTTGCATAATACTTGCTGGACCACACTGTATACATAATTTCAAATTATATCGGGTGACAACGAAATTACTATTCAGCCATTTATTTCCTTTAGTGCAACCGTATGGTTTTCAAATTTGGAGACGATATATTGTATCACCAGATGGCAATTTTAAATATAATAGCATCTGAGTATTACTTCCGGTTTAACCGGAAGTGACATAAAGTTTGATATTTTACATAGAATAATACCCTGTATATTTTTTGGATTTAAATTCTACGGGTCATTTCTGATATAAATCCTTTAATATATTCATAACCTAACTTTTTAATTTTAGAAAAAATGGCGTTTGAAAATGTGCAAACGACCGCACAATATGCAGATATATGGAAAAACAAATGAACATCACAAAAATTTAAAATGCTTAAAACAGTTCTTTTAAAAGACTCACCGGATAACCCTGGTAATTTTAATGGAACACCCTATATATTTTTAGGATTTAAAGTTTTCAAGCTATTCCTGATATAAAGTCTAAAATATACCCCTAACCTATATTTAATAGTTTGAGATAACGGCGTTTGAAAGGGTTGCAGACGACGACACAATATTTACAAAATTGTTTATTGTGAGGTAGTTCCGACCTTTTCAAAGCCCGTTTTCTCTATAAATAAAAAGATAGGTAATGGGTAGGTATACAAAAGATTTTATATTAGGAATAGTTTGCAGAATTTAAATTTAAAAAAATATATTCTGTGTTTTTTTATTAATATCAAAGTTTTTATCACTTCTGGTTAAACCGGAAGTAACGGGCAAACACTCTTATATCCAAAATCGGCATCTAATAATAAAATATCAGATTCTAGAATTTAAAAGGTGAACTTTTTAACTGAAAGAAATAAAATGTTGGATAGCAATTTTTTGTCACCCGGTATATATATTTATTACAAAAGGAAACCTCTAAACCTAATTTTCTTTTTTTCTTTTTTAGTTATAAATTTCCAGAATTAAACAAAAAGTGTCATCGAGATCACAAAACTTCGCTTAAATCAGATAAAATCCCTTGTTCCATAATCGGACCTGTGCTGTCCAAAAGGAATATGAGATAACTCACCCTACATTTGCTTTTCCAACAATTTTGCGTGGGATTTAGGTCTTAAAATATCTTTAATAATAATTTAATATTTGCTTTTCTAGCATCAGCAGTTAACTTCATGGTGGTTTTTAAAGCTGTTCTATAACGTCAACTGAAATTTAACTTAAGTATTAAAAAAACATATTTAATATAAAAATGAATGGTTGTTGAGCCTTGATATGAATACATTAATAAAAGGTAAAATTCTTTAGGCATATGGCTCATCAATGACTGTGAAAATAAATAAATAAATAATAACCTGCAAGAATTCGGCTACTATGGTTGGTTCTTTAAAAATTACGGAGTCTCCAAAAGAAAATGGAATACCCCGGGCCCGACCAAGACGGCGACACGTGTTTCGTCTTCGTTAAGACTTGTCATAGCCGCTTCAGGTCGTAGGCACCTTGATGATGCCCCGATTGACTGTATACAGTCAACCAACCATGGTAGCCGAATTCTTGCAGGTTATTATTTATTTATTTATTTTCACAGTCATTAATGAGCCATATGCCCAAAGAATTTTACCTTTTATTAAAAAACATATTTACACAAGTTTTATAAAAAAATAATGGGGTTGTAAAAATTAACTGGTTTATAATAATGGTAATCATTGTATTGAAAATACTTACATACATCGAATTAGGACTGTCTACCTTTAATTCTATGGTGTAAACCGTTGTTTAAATTTTTTAAATCACCGCAAGTTAGTCTAGGTGTATTAGGTTTTGTCACCCAAACAATATAATTATATTAAGACAAAAATCAATCTTGGCATTAAGCGTTAGGCTACCATAAATGATGTGAAGTATAATTTTGCCGACGTTCGTAGTTTTCGACTTTCCTTTTTTTTTTATCTTTGAACAAACTACGAAGGCTAAAAGCCTAAATACTAAAGTACCGTGGGTGTCTTTAGCGAGGTAAGAGGGAGTTTTTGACACGGGACTTAAATACTTGAAGATTTGGGGTGGAAGGAAAGACCTCCGCGGGCAGCAGGTTCCACAATCTAGAAAGGGATAAAAGAACGAACAAAGTGAGAAGTTCGGGGCCTGTCCAGTTGAACCGTATAGGGATGCATACGCGCGGAACCACGAGTTTCTCTGTTGGGAACCGTGAGTGGAGGAACTAAAATGGACAATTCCTCAGAGCAGAAGCCATGGAAGTACCTATAAAAGGCCGATAAATCCCCACAGCCCGACGATGGGCAAGAGAGGGAAGCCTTTCCGTAAGTGAAGGATCATTAATGAGACGAATAGCTCTTCTTTGAATAGAATCAAGAATGCTTAGGGTTGTGGGGGCCGCCATGCCCCAGATATGAGAACAATATTCCAATGGAGGTCGTATTTGGAACACATATAAAGTGTATCAATTAGAAAAATACTTTTTGGCTCGAAAGAGAAATCCAAGCTTCTTTGAAGCTGCCGTGGCTATAGATACAATGTGTTTATGCCAGTTAAGGTTACTTTCAAATGTGACGCCCACAAGATTAAAGGTGTCTTTTCTCTTTAAAACTTGGCCGCTCATAAGTAGAGGATGAGTGATGACTCATTTCGCGACAAGGTACATGATTGGTACTATCGTCGGCGAAACTATGAATGGAATTAGTTGTGGACGAGAGAAGGTCGTTGATGTGAAGAAGAAACAGCGTTGGTGACATACTAGGTTAAACTCGGCTTTGTTACCGACGCAAATCCTCAATTGTACGGAAAATTGTGTTTTATCGTTGCAAGTTGGTTAAATAATTGATAATTTTTTTTTTTGGTTAATTATTGTTCTTATTTTAAGATGTAATCTATAACTTTAATTGTATAATTCAATTTACAAATAGCACGGCGCGCAACTGGGATTTTAATTTTTGTTTTATGTGAAAAATAGGACAAGGGACCAACACCAAAGATACCAGCTGTCAACGAATTAATTAGACAAACCACAACTCCTGAATTTATAGAAATATTTTAATGAGACTTGGTATAGGTAAATGGTATGAGCAGGGGTAAGGTTACGCATATTTTTCACTTTTCAGTCACTTCTGGTTGGACCGAAAATGGCTCCAATTTTATAATATCTTAAATGAATCACCCTGTATATTGTGACATTTCTGGGTCCAAGTATTATTTTTTAAATGGCAACCCTATTTATACAAGCACTTTTTGATCAAAGATTTTTTAAAGAATCTAACGATACCAATTTATTTGTACGGCTTAAAAAAACTTAACGCTGAAAGCTTGAAATTTTTCCAGGAATTTGGTTCATTTATAGTACACTTTGAAAAAACATCGAGGAGCACAAGTACCTGCCAGGTGAACTGAAAGATGTGGCTAATTTGGATGACCATATTTCCAAAACAAATAAAGTTAGATGTACCTAATGCGTATTTTCTTAAAGCTCTTTTTAAGATTTTTTAATGGTAATATGATATACAGGGTGCCTCATAAAAAAAAAACTTTTCTTTCACCATGTATATTATCACCAGTATCACCGTTAAAATCTTTAAAATAGCTTTAAAAAACACCACATTCGGTACATTTAACTTTATTACTTTGGAAATATGGCCATCCAAAGCAGCCACACCTTTCAGTTCTCCTGACAGGTACTTGTGCTCATCAAAAACAACTGTCAATGTTTTTCAAACCTTACTATGTATGAACTAAATCCTAGAAAAGTTTTAAGCTTACAGCGCCAAGTTTTTTTCACATTTAAAATTATACAAGGTATATACAGGGTCCTGCAATAGTGCGTCAGGCTTCCGTAGCTCCTATACAAATAATGTTAGGAATTCCGTTCTGGTACCAACTTATAACGTGGATTAGGTTGCATTTTTGCAAAATATTTTTGCACATACAGGGTGGCCCAAAAAGTTTGACGACAAAATCTACATTTTTTTAAATGGAACACCCTGTATTTTTGTGCACATTTAGGTTCCTATTAGTGTATTTCATAAGTACACAAAATTTTATTTCATTGGGTTTAGCGGTTTGGGAGCTAAAAATTAAAAACCTACAAAATAACATTTTACCGCCCTGAAAGAAAATTGGTTAAAAAATAACTTAAAGATTTTTTTTAAACAAAATTATGTGAAAGCTAATACCAAAGATATGAAGATAACAAGGAGTTATAAGTTTTTTTCCATTATATACAGGGTGTCCAAAATCCTGTTTTGAAAAGTACATATTTCAAACACGTTTTTTCCAAGTTTTTTAAATGGAACACCCTGTATATTATTCTACCATTCGATGAACAATTTAAATAATTTTTTTTTGGTAATTACAATTAAATTAAAATTCTCAACCGTTCTCAAGATATTTACCAAAAACCTAATATGAAGGTATCGATAGTGAAACAAAATACTCAGGCGGCCATGGAAACAAACAAAATATTATTTAATTGGACACATATTGACATTTAGACATAATTTTAGCTTCTTTGGAATTCACAGCTCAAAATGATAAAATAAGTAATCAAAGTCAAATAGTTTAAAAAAGAGGACGATAAAAATGCGTACCTAACTAATTAGCTAGAAGTTGGAAAATATTAATTTAGAAGATGTTCAAAATGTCTTCCTCCTTGTTGAAGGCATTTTCCAATTCTCTCTTGTAAGGATCTTTCCACATTTTGAAGCATTGCGGGTGTAATGGTGGCAAATGCTTGGATGATTCTTTGTTGCATGTTTTGTGCTGTTGTGGGAGGTTCCATATAAACAAGGTCTTTTACGTATCCCCATAAAAAGAAATCTAATTTCGTTAGGTCCGGCGATCTCGCAGGCCATCTGGTTGGTCCTCCTCTTCCAATCCAATGATCTTCATATCTGTCATTTAACAAAGCTCTAACTGGTTGTGAAAAATGGGCTGGAGCCCCATCCTGTTGAAACCACATATTTTGTGCTTGGATGTTTTGGGGCAGCAATCCGGGTAAATCATTTGTTAAAAATGCCAAATAAATTTCGCCGTTAAGGTGGCCGTGAAAAAAATATGGACCTACCACATGGTCCCCTATAATTCCTCCCCAAACATTTATTGACCAACGGTGTTGGCGGTCTATTTGTCGTATTATTCTTGGATTCTCATTAAAATAATAATGGAAATTATGTCTGTTCACGCATCCAGTATTGTGAAACGTTGCCTCATCGGTAAATAGAACATTCATAAAAAAACTGGTTTTCTTGAAGGCGAATTTGTGCCCACTCACAAAACTCTACCCTTCGTTGAAAATCATTTTCATTCAGCGTTTGGTGCAACTGAATGTGGTATGCGTGATATTTATGGTTTTTTAAAATCCTTTGGACTGACCTTTCACTTATGCTAACTGCTTCTCCCACGGATGCCTGATTAATATTTGGGTTTTCCGTAACTGTCAGTAAAACTGCAAACTGTTTTTCTTCATTCGTGGCCACTTTTAACCTTTCTTGCTTTTTGTAGTCCACACTCCCTGTTTCAAGAAAACGCTCAAGGAGTCTATTAAAACTTATTGCTTCCGGACGGCGTCTGTCGGGAAACCGAGCTGCATAAACTCTACTTGCTAGCAAACAATTTTTCTCACTTTCTCCTAACACAAAAATCATGTCAATTAGCTCTTCCTTTGAAAAATGCATTTTTTCTAATAGAATATTATTACTTTCGCCCAAGAAGAAGTGGTTCTAATACGGTTACGAAATGTCAATATGTACTTATCCAATTAAATAATATTTTGTTTGTTTCCATGGCCGCCTGAGTATTTTGTTTCACTATCGATACCTTCATATTAGGTTTTTGGTAAATATCTTGAGAACGGTTGAGAATTTTAATTTAATTGTAATTACCAAAAAAAAATTATTTAAATTGTTCATCGAATGGTAGAATAATATACAGGGTGTTCCATTTAAAAAACTTGGAAAAAACGTGTTTGAAATATGTACTTTTCAAAACAGGATTTTGGACACCCTGTATATAATGGAAAAAAACTTATAACTCCTTGTTATCTTCATATCTTTGGTATTAGCTTTCACATAATTTTGTTTAAAAAAAAATCTTTAAGTTATTTTTTAACCAATTTTCTTTCAGGGCGGTAAAATGTTATTTTGTAGGTTTTTAATTTTTAGCTCCCAAACCGCTAAACCCAATGAAATAAAATTTTGTGTACTTATGAAATACACTAATAGGAACCTAAATGTACACAAAAATACAGGGTGTTCCATTTAAAAAAATGTAGATTTTGTCGTCAAACTTTTTGGGCCACCCTGTATGTGCAAAAATATTTTGCAAAAATGCAACCTAATCCACGTTATAAGTTGGTACCAGAACGGAATTCCTAACATTATTTGTATAGGAGCTACGGAAGCCTGACGCACTATTGCAGGACCCTGTATAAGAAAAAAAATCACAAAAAAGTTTAAAGCAAATAAATCGGCATGCTTGTCTTCTCGGCCCCGCCTTTGCTATATTTCTTTTATGATATGCCGGTTGATGCAGCTGTCATCGCACTATGGGATAGAAATTAGTTTTTTGGTCAAAATATTAAAACTTACCAACCTAACTTAAAATAAGGTGCTTTGTACTGGAAAAATATTATAAATTGTTACAAATGCTTTTTGGAAACCTAAAACTTATTATTTGTTATTATAAATTTACACCCCCTTCACATTATTATGTTTTATTGTACAAAATAAACTAAAATGTCAGCTTGTTTGGCTAATTAGGTAGTATTCTAATTAGTAATCAGTATGATTTTTTTAAATGGAATACCCTGAATATTATATCACCACCAAAAAAATCTTTTAAAATGCTTTAAAAAAATATTACATTTGATGTGTCTATCTCAATTAGTTTCGGAAATATGACCATCCAAATCTGAAAAATAATTTTAAATTATTCTTAGAAGCGTAATAGAGATACATCTTCCCAACTTTTTGCTTTTATCTTTTAGAATATACAGTGTAGGACAAAACATATTAAATTTTAAAATGGAAAACCTTGTAAATTATAAAAAAATCTTGTATCTGTCCTTACACTCAGAAGTAGCAAAAAGTAGGAAGGCAATTGTAAGTACAAAAACTCATAAAGAAAAAGGTAAAAAAATCTTTGACAAAAGTGGCGAGACTTCGCGAGACTGCATCGAAAACACAACAATAGCTCTTATTATTTAAACTCTTTTACTTTTTTTAGTAAACAAGGCTAATAATAAACTAAGTAGATTAAATCCTATATATTTATGTTTACTTAAAATACATTTTCAAGTTTCTTATTACCCCAATAGAAGTCGTCATATCCTTTTATAATTTTGCGTACATGTAGTTTGGAGTATCTACTTTGAAATACACAGCATGAGCCATTAAAATTTCAAAGTTGCTTTTTGGCCAAAATAATGGATTTCTATCCCATAGTGTATCGGCGCGTCGCTGTAAAGGATAGCGGCGCCTTTGTATAAAATAGTCCGATTGCAGGCGGCTTTTTTTATGTTTTTTGTATTATTTTTAAAGGGTACTGAATTTGCGATTTTAAAATTTTCTTACTATAATGACGTGCAGGGCTAATGCTTGCCAGGTCATGATTGTCGTACTTAGCATGCTATGACTCATCACTATACAAATTTCCAGCCTTACAGGCCCAACGTTAGTCGAAGGGTGCACTAGGAATAATAAACCTAATTCTATTGGCCTAAAATAGAACACTTTGATAAAAAAAAATATTTTGAAATTTGTAAATAAAAGTTAGTTTTTTTGGTTAACCTCTCCAGAGAAAATTAAAACTTTTAAAGGCAAATTAATCCTCCGTTTGTATTTTTTTTGTGAATTTAATCAAATTTTATACACAAACAATAAAATGTAAAAACTATTTATATTTTTTAAAAAACTAGCCTCTTTTTACAAGGAAAATTTAAATTTTGTGTATAAAATTTGATTAAATGTACGAAAAAATACAAATAGATAATTTGACTTAAAAAAATTTTATTTTTTCTTGGGGGCTAACCAAAAAATTACTGTTTTTGCGAATTCCAAAATAAAAATTTTCTTTTCCAAAGTATTTCTCTTAGCATCGATAACATCTGATATAAATTTGGTGTGGGTCCCATGGCTCAGTTTTAGGATAAAATAATTTAAAAATCCCAGTTGCGCTCCTGCCAATTGCATTTTTAAAGCTAAAGAAAATTATTGATTCTAGAAAAATTTAAAATATTTTAAGCCCCTCGTAGTTCTGTCCGAATAAGCAGAACCAAAGGCGGTCTATATAAGGTCACAACATTCGGCCATATTGCTTTGACGTCTCCCATTTTTCAGCCATGTTGTTCAGTGCCGGAGATATACAGTTTATTGTATTAGTAGAACAACCGTTTATACAACAGTTTTTAATTATTATTAAGTTGTAAATTCTTTTACTTTAAATAAAAAACATTTTAAATTACATCTTTAAACAGATATCTCTTCCAAAACAATGCAAAATGAAATGCGCAAATTCTAGACGCCACTGGATTGATCTTCAGCTTTGATTTTTACCCAGTCTTGCCAACTTTTCTCCGTGGAGTGCTCTTCCTTGCGTCCCCGACCTCGAACCGCCTAAAAGTTGAGGATATGTCGCAACCTTATAAATATAAACTAACCTTGAGCAGAACTATGGTGACCTAGAGGAAGGTGTGTAAACGACAACGGGACTATTTTGAAAAACGGGTTTAAATTACAGCATTTCTATAAGAAAACAATAGAGGGCGCTCATATCAATCAGGATCAAATGAAACCAAGATGAAACAGTGTTGCCAGATATATCAATATGTGGTGGAATTCATCCCATTTCTTTTCACAGATAATATGACGACTTTTGGATTTATGACTTTTAAAACGTAATTAAAAAGAGCCTAAATCTATTTAAACTATTAAAATGTTACCTGGTTATTACGGGTTTTTTTTTGTTATTTTCTGTTTCTTTTACGTGGGTATTATTTGTATTTGTAAATTTGACATATTTATTCACTAAATAATACACCATAACACATAACATTACTTAAATGGTGTATATTTAAAACCTTATATGTGTAATTATTAAAAATTTCAAGAATTTCTAAGTTTAAAATGTATTTATTTGTATAAAACATAGTAAATAATCCATTTTACATTTTGAGTAGGAATTTACGAAATGTCATTTTGCAACACAGCTTTCATGGGCATCTTTATTAAATTTTAACTTTTCTAAATTTGACGTGTTAAGCAGAACTAACCTTAGAATTTAACAAATATTTTAAATGTGTAGTATTTATAATATTATTTATAATATGATGTAAAACGTACAAAAAATTTTGTTAAACATTTTCTGACAAGCTAAAAAAAAGTTTTCCATTTGTTGCACACATATACTAACTAAAAGTAACCACACTGTAGGTACATTTATTGAAAAAAAACCTTATGCCATGTTAAGATCATCATTCAAAATTTTGGCAAATTCGCTTTAATTATTATCGTTATTTTTATTTTTTTATTTTTATTTCGTTTGATACAATTTAGACCCTTCTAAAAGCTTATAAATAAAAACATAGCTTTTTTATTCTTACCGGTTATAAGGTTTTAAGCAAGAAAAAATAATATTGTGTTTCATAAGAGAAACCTAAATCTCAAAGAAACCTTTGAAAATAATTGTCATAAAAACATATCAAAAGCTCAAAAGGTAACACCAAGGAGCACGTATTGCTAAAATAGCTTTTTCATATTTCCCAGCCAAACCTTAAATACATAGTTTTATATATTGCGGTTATGCCAAAGCTTTTGATTTACCTATTATGTATAACACGTGTTCTGTGGGGTTCTAGTTTTGGGTGTAAAACAACGTCTTTGTGCATGACCCAGAGGGTCAGACCACAACACATACCCATTTGTTTAGTAGCAAGTAAAAGCCTTATTAGCTTGAGCAATATACCGGGTGTTGCTCCGCCGAGCGGGACATAGGGAATCCCATGTAAATTGTAAAGTAGTCAAATATTGGCTCACCTAATTATTTTAGAAAAAATGCTATTAGGATTTATTGAAGAGCACAATAAGTTCCACTTAAAATGAAAATTTGAGCATTTTTCAACCAACCAGTAAAGAGTAAACTGCTTAAATACTTCTGAAACGTAGTATCTCATAATGCACCCTGTACTCTAGAAATCAATTATAAAAACACCATATCGATTTATCAGTGACAATTTAGATCATTAATTTATAATGTCATTGCCAAAACTGAACAATTTTATACGGGAATTTCAAAAAGAATCCTCGCATTTCATTTTAGTTTACAGCTAATTCCAACACATGCAGTCACAGTTGCGCAAGACAATAAAACAAATTTGTCTACATTTAGAAATCAGTTTATGACGAAAATATCAGGAATTAATCAAATGCTCAAATATTCCTCCATTAACTGCCAGACAATAACCCAAATGATTATAAAACTCATTTCTTACGTTGGCTAGTAGGTACATCGATATTCTGGCACATTCAGCGGAAATAGCATTCCTTAGCTGGTCTAAATTTTCATATTTTTATTGGTATAAAGCTTAGTTTCTAAATGTCCCCATAGAAAAAATCGTTTGGCGAAAGATCCGGAGACCTGGCTGGCCAAGATATTGCGTGGTTCGGGCCTATGATGTCGTTATTAAATGCGTTGTTCAAGTATTCGCGCACAGCTCTGGTACTGTGTGCTGGGCAGCCATCCATTTAATACCAAATCTCTTGATTTTCACGAGCAAGGTTGGTGGTGTGGTCTTGTCCAGTAATGTCCTCCAGTTTTCTCGTGATAATGTTTCCTTCGGCCTCCTCTACACAAAGTATCACTTCTAAATCCCTCTCGTTTTGTACAATTTGTCTCTAATTTTCACGTCGATTTTCTTTACATTTGCAATTATTGATTACTGTGCCTGTAGTTTCAATTTTTTTATCGTCCGTTCTATTGTTGATTTACTTGGTATTGGCCTATTAGGAAAATAGGCTGCAAACATGTCCGCTACTCTTCGATAAATATTTCCCTAATAAAACCATTTTATAATAGTGATTTTTTCTTGATTTAAGTAGTTCATTATTTAAAAATGATGTGACATTGTTTTGACAACTTGAGAGTACAAGGTTAAATAATTTTTCTGGTATTTTATTATAAACTTCTAATAATACAGGACGCGTAAGAAGATAGGAGATTCGTAACTTATTTTAGCATTTATCTTTTAGCTGGCGTACTGAGAAGAGCTGGAATTTGTACACTTGTTACAACTTTTCGTGCTCTTTAAAAAATCGTTATAATATTTTCTTCTAAAATAATTAGGGGAGCCAATATTGGACCACTTCAAAATTTACATGGGATTCCCTATGTCCCGCTCGACGGAGCAACACCCGGTATAGGATGTCCTTAAAAGGTGCAAAAAAATGCTACCACGCACACTCCTGAAGCTAAAATATGACGATCAAATCCAACTTATGTTTGTCAAAAAGTGAATAATTTCGAAGAAATTTAATTTGATTTTAAATCTTCATAATTTTTTTTTTTAATAAAAAATTATGATCATATTATTTGGCTAAAGGGAGTTTGGAGAGGTATAAAATAAGAATCTGCTATTAAATTTATTGTTAAGTCTAGAGGGCGCTGTGGTCTTGCACAAACTAAAACGAAATAACTTTTTTAAGCCATTCAGTGTGAAACTTTTAAATAAAACTTATTATTTCTTACTTATAATTGTTAAAACTTTATTTAAGCAGCCGTTTTTAAGATGTCTGTATTAAAAAAAAACACTTGTTTTTAGTGTAGATCTGCAGGGTGAGCCAAATTTAACTTGCACACTTTTTACTAATAATAACATTTCATCTCATGCCATGACTGGTTGTTTTTAAATTTCTTGGTGAAATGGCACCAGTTGTCTATATTTATCGGTTCTGGTAAACAGAATGGATATTTATGGTCAATCGGGGCACCATCAAATCATCAGCGTCTACGACCTGAAGCGGCTGTGACAAGTCTTAACGAAGACGAAACACGTGTCGCCGTCTTTGTCGGGCCCGGGGTATTCCATTTTCTTTTCGAGACTCCGTAATTTTTAAACAATCAACCATGGTAGCCGAAATCTTACAGGTTATGTATTAATTGTTTTACGATCATTAAGGAGCCATATGCCCACTGAACTTTACCTTTTATTGGCGTATTTATATATATATATATATATATATATATATATATATATATATATATATATATATATATATATATATAATATATAAAAAAGATTTTACAAATTCTTGACCGAAAATTGATGCAACAGTAGAGCGTTATTGGGGATTCAGGATTATGTAGGGTTTGTGGCCTCGCTAAAAGGTGTTTAACTTTTTAAAACCTATATAGACCGAATCCCTAATAACTCTCTACTGTTATATATAAATATGTATTTAAATAGAACCAGGTTATTTGTCTTTAATTACGAGCTGAGCCAGAAAGTAGATTGTTTATACAACTTGCAATATAGTTGTGATTCAGGTGGTGCAAAAATGTTAAATCAGGCTACAGGCAGAATTTAACATGTCAAGCACTTAAAACACTAATTTTGCATATTAAATCGAACAAAACTGTTATTTAAATCGTTAAACCGCCGGCGGTTTTGCTCAATTTTATCGATAAAAGCCGCCGTCTGGCGGGTTTGCTTATAAAACTATTAAAAACAGCCAAATAACAGTAAAGTTAACCTAATTTTAATACTAATTTGTTTTATTGTTTATTATTATTTTTATTATTGATCAACAATGAAAAATAAAACTGGGAGACACGTGTGACACCTACGAAGATTTTGTCGAAGTTCTTCATAAGTTAAAAAAAATGTACATCTTTTAGGAAAAGAAAAGCCAAAAGTATGTTAGCAGAAAGAAAAATCTAATTAAAGTATGCATGTATGGAGGGTGAAACAAATTCGTAAAAAAGAAAAAAGTTACAAGATAAATAATTCATAAATACGGCTTATTTCTTTAAGCATATTATCAAGGTTTAAAAAATTTATTCAAGTTCTCCTCTATGGCTCAAGGGTTACGATCGTTGACCCGTAAGCGACAGGTCTTAGGTTTGATTGATTGATAAAAACTTTTTTCTTTTTATATTTTTTTCTTCATAATGTTTTATACATTTTTGTAATTTTTATTTTTATTGTTTATAATTTAGTTTTCAAACAAATAATTTTTCACTTTTTAAGAATTTTAAGTAATATATATATATATATATAACTGCGATATAATATAAAAATTAATGGTTCTTGAGCCTTGATATAAATACATTAATAAAAGGTAAAATTCTTTGGGCATATGGCTTATTAATGACAGTGAAAATAAATAAATAAATAATAACCTGTAAGAATTCGGCTACAATGGCTGGTTCTTTAAAAATTACGGAGTCTCCAGAAGAAAATGCAAAATTTTTTGGTGAGATGGCACCGGTTGTCTATATTTGTTAGTTCTGGGATACAGAAAGGATATTTATAGTCAATCGGGGCATCATCAAGGTGTCTACGACCTGAAGCGGCTATGACAAGTCTTAACGAAGACAAAACACGTGTCGCCGTCTTGGTCGGGCCTGGGGTATTCCATTTTCTTTTGGAGACTCCGTAATTTTTATACAACCAACCATGGTAGCCGAATTCTTACAGGTTATTATTTTATATATATATATATATATATATATATATATATATATATATATATATATATATATATATATATATAGGCCCTTGATAAAGTGGCAATTCAGCCACGAAAAGTTTGAATAAATACAATGGTGGTTTTATTTGCCTGTTGTTTTTCCAAAGGGTGCTATTAACTAGACTACAATATTAAACGATTAAACCACAAAAAACAGACGCTTATGGCACGCAAAATAAAAAATATTAAGGTTAAATTAACTTCAACTATTTTTCGACGGTTTTTAATAGTTTTTATAAGTTAAACCGCCGAACGGCTATCGAAAAATAAGTAAAAACCGCCGGTAATAACAAATTAATTATAATTTTCGCCGGTTTTCCTATACGCAGATATTAGGAACCGCCGAGCGGCGGTTTCCTGTTTATAATTGAGCAAAACTGCCGGCGGTCGTTTAGCCTATTATTAATTCTATTAAGCAATCGTTGAAAAATTTTCTTATGTAATTTACTCCCTACTCTACTAAATACATAATTTTATTTATCTTGTCGACGATGTGTCGTTATGTCTAATTTATTTGTATTTCTTGTTTCAGCGTGACAAACTACTTTCTTGTAAATTTATCGGTGGCAGATCTACTCGTGACGTTAATCTGTATGCCAGATGCCGCTTGGAGAGCATATACGGATGTATATCACTTTGGATCGTTTACATGCAAAATATCCATATACCTACAATGTAAGTATTAAAACTATTTGTTTTAGCTACACTTCTGGACAAAAACAAAACCAGACAAACAAAATTTTGTATAAATTTAATCTTAATTAACTGGTATTCTTTTCGCCCTTTCGGGGTCATCCCACCCAGGTCCGACGACCGCCCCCTAGGTGGTGCACTGCAGCCTGAATACCTTTTGTATAGTGACGAAAATAAAATCTCGTACACTTAGGTTAACATTTTATGTCAATTTTCAATATTTTGGTAAACTTGGCTTTTTACCTTTTTCTCACCTTAATTAATATTCAATAAAATACATGACTCCAAAATAAATATATAATTTATTTTATTCAAATATTAAAGAAAAAACCCTGGCTTAATATTTCAAAGCGGCACCACTAATAAGTTTAAACATGTCGGCATTGATGCAATCAGCATTGGTGCATGGTGAACATTGTAATTATTCCAGGTTTCTTATTCCACAAATTATCACTGTTTTGTAGATGGAAATCATTGTTCTTCTTAATTTCCTTTACAATAATCCTCAAACGTTTTCGATTGGATTGATATCATGGCTTCTTGAGGGCCAAGGTAACAATGAAATGTTATTTTCCAGTAGCCAGTTCGAAACTCTCCTTGCTGTATGGACGGGGCAGTTGTCATGCTGGTATATAAAATTTTCTTGTTCAAATATATTGTTTCCCCATGGCAACATTACATTTTGGAGTATGTGTATATAAGCTTGACTATTAAATCTTTCTCGAATACGGTGGCATATGCCCAGCCCTCTGAAAGACATATACCCCCATACATTAACAGAAAATCTTCCACTTGTATTAACATGTTGGGTATATCTTTCTTCGTACCGTGTATTTTGCGGCCTATACACTCTACTCTGCCCGCTATGATAAGATTGAAAAATCTTCTCATCGGTAAATACTACCCTTTCCCAAAATCCATACCTTACGGTAAATATTCCAGTGCAAACCCCATTCTTTGCTCTTTATTTATGTCAGTTAAAAATGGCTTTTTAGCAGCTATACTGCTTCTCAATTCCGAATTTTTCCTAATACGATTTCTTGCCGTTCTTACTGTCCCAGAAAAATTAGTTTGGTTGTGTGCTTCTACAGCGATCTGAAATGGATAATTTCGCAAAAATCTATTAGATCATTATCTTGATTTTCTTTGAAATTTTTCTTCTACCACTTCCAGTTCTTCTCTCCAATGATCCTGTAATTTCCCATTTGGTTCTAAGGCTTTGAATAGTGCTTCTTGGTTTCCCAACTTGCTGAGCTATTCTTCCCAGAGAAATACCTTCTTCGAATAGACTCTCTCCTTCTCTAGTTCATTCATTTTCCAAAATTAAAAAAAGTAAAATAATATAATTTTGAAATGTGTGACAGATGTCAAGTAAGGTATATTTTCAGCCGATCCAGGTATGCAAAAGCCAACATCACACTAGGCAAAATTAGGTGTACGAGATTTTAATTCCGTCACTGTACCTTGACCCCTAGTTCCCACTCACACACCGTTTATTTCATAACTTGGATGGTTGCTGCTCGGTCCGCTCGTTCACCCCCGAGCAGAACACCGCGTGCCGTTGCCCAAAATCGACAACGGCCCGGTCACCCATCTAAGTTATAGCCGCGCTCCTCACTGCTTAACTCCTGTGATTGACGCTGCCGATACAACCGGAGCAATATCTTGTTAGTTTTATAACAGATTTGAATTTTATTTTGTTCTAGTTGTAGCTCCTTCTATCAAGATTAATATTTAATATGGGGATTGCAAAAAGTTTTATAGATTTAAGTGTTATACAGGGGAGAGCCAAATGTTGTATTTGCCAAAATTTTCGAACACCCAGTAAAATAATTTATTGTCAGAAATTTATACCAGTCTATCGGATTTGAAAGCACCATCTGTTCTTAACATTTCTTTTTTTTTATTATTATTTATATCATTGTCTCTATTCTAAAAGAAAATACAAATTTGTGTATCGGGTGTAAAGTTATAATTTAAACAGAATATTATTTGGCTTTTCTCCAGAATAAAATTAAAAAGTTTATTTAACATTTTATGAAAATTAAAACTTTTATACATTATGTAGAACTATTCTGCTTTGACACAATATAATAAAAGTTATTATTACTTTAAAAGAAATAAAATAATGAAATATTTAATATTAAGTTACTTACAATACAAAGGTTTCAATCTATAATTTTATTTCTGGAGAAAAAAAATGATATTTTGTTTAAATTTAATCTCCCAGAAAACAAATAAAGCATAAAATAAAATTATAATGTTTCATCACCCTTAATTTTTTTTTTTTTTTTGATAATAAAAAAATTAATAAATATATATTGATAATTAAAAAAAATTATAAAAATATTGGTTTGTTAACTTGGCAATTTTTAAATCAGTAATTGCATTGTTGTTATCTCTTAAGATATATAGGGTACAACAAAAGTAAAATTTCTCTAAAATTTTAATTTTTTGCTATTTTTCATGAAAATTTGGGTATTTTAGTAAAACTAGACAAACCAAATTTTAGACAAAAAATAAAAGATATTAATGTCTTACTGACAGTTAAGCGCCTATAAAAAAATAAAAATAGAAAGGGGGTCTACTAACCAGAACATATAGTCAATACTTTTACTTACTACAAAATATCGGTACTTTAAAATTACCTGAATACCTGATTTGGATAGCCGAATTTTCGAAACCCATAAAGTATGATTACTTAATGTGGCATTTTTTAAGGCTTTTTTAAAGAGCTTTAAGATTTAATGGTGATATTGGTCATAATATACAGCGTAAGTCAAAAGAATATATTTTTGTAATGACGCACCTTGTAAAGCTAAAAAGTATTTAAAAGAGTTTTTAAAAAATACTACATTAGGTATATCCGTGGGTATACCTTACTTTATTAGTTTTGAAAATATGGCCATCCAAATCAGGTTTTAGGTAATTTTTAAAAGTTGCCATTTTGTAGTAGCTAAAGGTATTTACTTTATATTCCAAGGTTATAAAGTACTCGTCAGGATTTTTAAAAAATGTGTCATAAGACCCCCTTTTCCATTTATTTTTATTTAAATGGCGCTTAACTCTCAATTTAAAATTTAAATCTGTCATTTCTTGCATAAAAATTGGTTTATGATGTCTTAAATTTACATGAAATAATACCAAACAATTCAAAAGTTAGATGCGGGGGTTCTGACTTTATAACAAATAATTAGTTTTTAATGTTATGTGAATATGTTTTTTTGTCTAAACAGCTCATATTTCTCGTACGCATAATTTTATGGGCAACATTAGCCTAGTTTACACCGGGAGAACCAAATTTTTAGTTCGAGGTCTAAATGACGTCACGCGTACTTTATTCACGGTGTAAACACTTGAGTATTAAAATTTGCTACTCCAATTCAGTCCTTCTCAAATGGGGGTGACCAAATATGATTTTCCTTGGTGTAAACACGTCGGAGTTTTTTAGTGGACCAAAATGACAGCCTTGATCTTTGATGGTGCGCATTTCGATGAAAAAGACGTTAAATTTCGGTCTTAACCTAATAATTTTGTTGTTTGTTTATATTTTTTAAAATTTTGTTGATATTTAACCAAAACTGTTTGCGTATTCTTTTTTCATATGGAATTTAAAAGCGATACAGTTTTAAAAGATAAAAAACGAGGTTAGGTTCTGGTCATATGCTCAGCTGTCATTTTGGTACTAGGATTAAACGTGAATTAAATTGATCCATAAACTAAGTTGGTGTAAACACTAGTGAACTAACAAAAATAAGTCTTAGGTTTGGTCCACGGATCTAATTGGTCCTCGCGGTGTAAACTAGGCTATTTAGGTCCAAAAACATATTCGTGTTTTCCACTTACAGAGTAAAATAGGTTTTTAGCTGTGTTCTTATGTCCCATAAATATTTTAAGTGTTAAATTAATTTACTTACTATAAATAAGACTCTTTTAGCGGACTTTCGTATAAAACTTCTTTTACGCAACAGGACTGTTAAACTTCCCAATTCTTTATACTTAGCGCAGTAAATTATTTTTTTTTGTCGTTAGAAAAGTAAACTTTCGTTTTGCTTCTTAAAATGTATAAAATTTCTTAAAACCCAGTACATTTTTAAAATTTTAAAGTTTGTATCTATTTAAATATGTCTCTTCTACATTTTATATAGCCCGATCCTATTTGCAAATAAATAGAAAACCAGCCCTTCAGGCTTTATTTAAAATTAGTTATTTCCTATTTCAAGCATATCTTTTTATTACACAGCATCCAATAGGTTGCAGTTTTGATGCCGTTAGCTTTGAAAGAATAAATAAATTAGTATCTCTAGTTTAGTCTTAAAATTCTATTATCAGGACTTCCTAGATTATCTTCTTATATTTTAACTGGTGATTTTAATATCGATTACTTAGCTAATAATAATCAACATTCATTTAATTTAAAAAATTTATTGCATTCATTCAATTTAACCAGATTCTCTCAATATTCTCATTCTACTATTGATTATATTTGTTTAAATATTATACTATCTTGTAAAATAATAAATTCTAGTTTATCAGATCATGAAGCTATTTACTGTAAGTTTAATTATCAAACAAAAAGAACAATAGTAAAAAAACTAAAGGTAGAATTTATTCTAAAAGAATTACAACAAATTTCAAAATCATCTTCCGGTTGGGATAACTTGTCAATTAAAATATTTTCTAAACTTTCTAACTCAGCTTTACAAGCATTGGCTGATGCAATAAATTTTCTTTTTTAAATGGGGTATTTCCAAAATGTCTAAAAGCTTCTGTAATTATACCAATTTATAAAGGGGGGATTATGATACACCTTCTAATTTCAGACCTATTAGTTTATTACCTACTCTTTCTAAAATAATTGAAAAAAATTGTCAAAAATAGAATGATTTCTTTTATTCAAAACATAAGATTTTAAACTTAAAACAATTTGGATTTCAAAAAATAAAAATACAAATGACGCAATATTTTCATTTCTCGAACATCTATACACATCATTAAATGAGGGTGATTTTGCAGCTGCTATTTTTTGTGATTTGTCTAAAGCGTTTGATTGTGTCATCTATTCTTTTACAGAAACTTTAAATATATGGTTTTCGTGGTACGTCTTTAAATTGGTTCAAATCATATCTTTCAGAAAGATCACAAATTGTACAATTAAATAATATTAAATCAGAAAGTAAATTCATAAATTGTGGTGTTCCTTAAGGTTCTGTACTTGGACCGTTGTTATTTTTGTTATATATAAATGATTTAGCTTTTATCGATATAAAAGGCCAATTTACTATGTTTGCTGATGACACCACTATTTTATGGAACAACAAAAATACAAATGTATTATACGATTCAATTAATAATGATATTTTAAAAATTAAATCCTGGTGTGATTCTAATTTGCTTACTTTTAATATTAATAAAACTAATATCCTAACATTTGAATGTACTCTTAATAACATATATATAAATGATCAAATTGTTAAATATTCTTCATATACTAAATTTCTAGGCCTTTTTGTCGATGTTAAACTAAATTTTAAAGATCATATAGAAAAACTATGTAATAAACTAGCATCTAATTGTTATGGTATTAGAATACTCTCTAAAGAATTAGAAGATTTTTCAGTTTTAAAATCTATTTATTTCTCTTTAATTGAATCTATCATAAGATATGGAATTTGTTTTTGGGGAAACTCGTATCAATATTTATTAAATTCAGTATTTGTATTACAAAAGGAGCAGTTAGATATATCTGCAAAGCAAAGACAAAAGATTCGTGTAAACCATTGTTTAAGTCAAAGAAAATTTTAACTCTTACCTCTATTTATATTTTAGAAACAGTATGTTTAATTTAAAAAAAAATGTTTAAAAAGTCCTAATAATTCTTTATATGATACTAGAAAAAAATCTCAACTTCAACTTCCGAATCCAAATTCATCATTAACAAAAAAATCTTTAATTTATGACAATGTGAGATCTGAGCGCCAAATTGGAAAAAAAATAAATGGAAAGGGGTTCCGTGGCACATCATTTTAAAGCTCCTGTCAAGTACTTAATTACCCTTGATAATAAAGCCAATACCATTCACCTACTACAAAATGGCGGTACCTTATTAATTGAAGATCAAACGCTCTAAGAACAACAACGCTACGTCATCGTCTGATATCAGTTCGCTTCAAGTCAAGTGGCAAGACACCCTGTATTTGCCTAAATTGTTTCCATAGCAACTCTCGTTTCATATTTGCAGGAGCCGGAAAATCGGCGACGGATAGACGCTGATCGAAGTGTATGGAGTCTTATGAGACCTTTTACACGTTAAGAATCCGGAAAGTCGGCAAACTCAAAGGCTTCATATGTTTGGAGAATTGTTGCAAGTCTGGATGCAGCTTTACAGACTTATATTACTGCAAATTTATTAAATACAAAACTTTGTTTACCGCATCATTCTACATTTCAATAGCGAGACGACGGCTTAACTTAACTAATACCAACCGATATACGGCGTGTTAATTGTTAGCTTTTTTCGTCCAATATAAAATTTGATAGATATAAAGTCAGATAACGGGAAAATGCTGCATTTGTCAAGAATAACCCATAAAATATGTTTTAAAGTAAATAATACTACTACATTTTTTGGTCCCCAGCATATAAATTCAGTGTGTTATGACAAAAATAAGGTCAGTGTCCAATTTTTTCTACAAAGAAATCAATGAAAACCAAGGTTAGTTTATATTTATAGGGTTGCGATATATCCTCAACTTTTAGGCGGTTTGAGGTCGGGGACGCAAGGAAGGGCACTCCACATAGAAAAGTTGGCAAGACTGGGTAAAATCAAAGCTGATGATCAATCCAGTGGCATCTAGAATTTGCGCATTTCATTTTGCATTGTTTTGGTGGTGATATTTGTTGAAAGATGTAATTCCAAATGTTTTTTATTTAAAGTAAAAGAATTTACAACTTAATAATAATTAAAAACTGTTGTATAAACGGTTGTTCTACTAATACAATAAACTGTATATCTCCGGCACTGACCAACATGGCCGAAAAATGGGAGATGTGACGTCATAACACTTCAAAGCAATATGGCCGAATGTCGTGACCTTATATAGACCGACTTTGAATGAAAACAACCCCCTAATTAAAATTGACCCTCACCCTTCTGCAGTTCTTTTAATACCTATGTTGGTTATACGTCTGAGAACTTAAACCAACTAAGAATGCCTAGTTTCAGCAAAAAATAAAGCTTAAAATGAAAAACAATTTTTTACAATATCGGATTTTCTACCATTTTTTTAAATTACTCCGAACATACTGGATATAAGAAAAATACTGATAAAATACTTAATAGAAGCTTTTTAATGACTAAAATCTTCAGTGAATATTTGGCGAGATATAGCCGTTTAAGACATTTATTTACGAACCTGCACAACCTTTTTCAAGCCCTTTAAACTCACCCAATTTAAATCCAAAGGATTTTTAAATATTTAATTTACAGAGCCTTATAGTCCCTTAAAAACGTTACAAAATCCTTTTTAAAAGAACTTTCTTATATTATATAAAGTAAAGGAGATACGTTAAAAAAGCAATAGATTTTTTTTAATTCGATAGCCTATTTCGGATAATACTAAACTACATAATATTTTAAAAAATTGTGCATTTTAAATTAGTTAAACTTCTTAGACGTATTAAAAATAAATGATATAAAAGTCACTAAAGAGTTAAAAATAATAATACAAAAAATTAAGTCGGGTAATAACATATGGTATTTAAGTATAAAAATCTTTTGTTTATTTAGTTATTAACATTTAGTAGTTTAGCGTATATGTTATTATCTGACTCCATTTTTTGTTATTTAATATTTTTAACTTTTAAGTAAGTTTTATTTATTGTTTTTGAAGTTGGTTTTTAAATTTTTTAATAAAACGAATTAATAAAAAAAAGATTTAACAAACCAGAACTAACCATAACCCCCAATGTCCATCAATGAAATTACACGTCAGTGTGCTTTTTACTGAAGTCTCTGAAATACGGTAAAAAGGTAAATTTTACCTCAAGGTTGTCGATTCTGAATGCCCCCTAATGTTTGAGCATACACCATCTAGAGGCAGCTTTGCCGCACGAACAACTTACGGCCGGGAGAAAACAATAGGTCTAGTCTCTTACGATCCTGACTAGGTTTTTATAAGACCATCGCGGAAGTGCACTTTTTCAAATAAAATAATTTTTAGAATTAGTCCACAATGGACGGAATACTCTCGTATTATATGGACAAAAAACTATATAGGGAATTAAAAACCTCCTTCTTTTTGAACTCGGTTAAAAAATCATTGCACCAGGGTGAAGTTCAAGTTTAATTAGGGGGTAGTTAGGATGTTGTTTCCATTGATTTTTTTGTAGAAAAAATTAGATACCAACCTTATTTTTATTATAACTTACTTAATTTTTATGCTAAATACTTTTTCTTTCCCATATAACATTTTTTGCCGGCGTTGTACATTTAATTTACTGGCATTGCCAACACTCTTTATTGGCAAGGCATTGGCAAAAAGGTATCAAAAAGACGCAAAAGTGGGCAATTGGTCGTTATTAGGCCACGTGTTGCAGATAAAGTGATGGCATCCGTCATTAATAAGTTATTGGCAAAAAATGCGTTTAAGATGATGGCATCCATCATTAATAAGTTATTGGCAAAAAGATAACAAAAAGACACGAAAGTGGGCAAATGCAGATACTCCCAAGCAGCAAGCTGACGTCTTATTGACGAAAATTGTCGCATATACTTTTTTTAAAAGCTAAAATGATGCGATATTTTATTTGAAAATTAAAATAGGAAAAAACTCCTTACTGCATGCAATTTCCTTGCAATGCAAAGTACCATCTCTCGGAACACTGTCCAACTTGGAGATGCAGATTTTTACACTAGCCGAAGATATTTCTTTCAAAGCTAAGTGAGATCACCTACCGCAGACCGCTCTCGAATTATTTTTGTCTAATGGGTACGGTTTAGACGATAAAAAGCGAAGATATTGCAGAAACGTAGTAGTTTATTGTCCATTACGCCATCTATCGGTATGTCAAAAAATTATTAAATATATATAATATTTTTTATTTACACGTCTTTAAAACTTTTAATAAAGTTTTAAACAAAATGTTTACAGCTCCTAACAGTCTACTTGAATATCTTGCCTTCTCGACTAGCCATCACCAATTAATCACACATCACAAACTTATTAGGTAATGAATACATTTAATTATGTCTATTAAAAAACTCTTTTCTTTAAAAAAGAAACTAAAAAGCTAGAAAACCACGTAGAAAACAAATGCACAAAGCGGTCACCTTCGGTCGAAATTAACGTAGCTAATTTTACCATCATTTTATTTTTATTCGCTCCAAAATACATAATAAACATTTTGTTTGACCTAAATTTTATTTGCATGATTTTTAACAATAAAATGTTATGAAAAGGCCATTTCCTTTAAATTATGTAAAAGAACATAAAATAATGTTGTTTAGCTGCCATTATAAATAAAACAGATCAAAAAATTTGCTTTAATGTTAGTTAAATACCAATGTTAATAATATGGTTTAAAAAGTATGAATATGCGTTGAAGGTTTGTCTTCAAAAATCAAATATTTATTTGCCTGCAACAAAGACGCGTGCTTTATTTATTCAGGATTGGTATGCCGCCATTTTTGTATGCTTGCCGGCAATTCGCCTGCATGTAAAATTTATTGGCAATTAAGTGTTTATTTAGGGTTGACTTTTTAATACGTATAAGATGTTGGCATAATATTGCCACCAATTGCCAATGCTTTACCATCAATGCCAATATGAAAATGTACATTGCCGGCAAATAGTGTTTGCTGGGTTATGTTCTTTAAAAGAAAATTTCTGGTTCTTTTTTCGAAAAATGCAGCATTTACCCTTTATTTGACATTGAGTCAATTAAATTTTTCATTTGACGAAAAAAGGCAAAAATTAACATGCCATATTTTGGTTCGAATTCGTCGTAGAAAAATTAGTACCTAAGAATTTTTTTGTCTTTTTAAAAGTTTTAATTTTGCTTACCGCAGTTTTTTTATAAAATACATACAAATCTAATAAAAATGTCGATTTTTTTTGTCAAGAATTTGTTACTTTTAATTGCGAATAACAAAAATATTAGTTTTAGTGTCACATTTTTGCTTAGAATTAATGTTTAGATCAATTTCTGTGCCAATATTTTTTTGGTCGCATAAAATATACTCTTTAATGTGTCCAAATGGCATCTTTACTAACTTGGTTAAATTGGCCAATAACCTGTCTTACCTGAGTGACGTCATAGTTACCCTCGCTCGGCTTAGTGAAGCCCCATCTCATTTAAAGTATAGGAAAGTCATTGAGAAAAGTATAAGCTTTGGTAAAATACTGACAGTTTGCCATCCACTGGCTCTAAGACTATAAGAGATGAATATAAATGAGATGTTTGCTGAATTTTCATTAAAATTCCATTCATATTTTGTTGTGCAATGCATCTGGCTTGCAAAATTGGTATTAAAAACATAGAAAATGGAAATCGGATAATACTTTATTTTACATTAAATTTTGTTGCATTGTTGCATTAGTTGTTTTGCTTGATTTTTTTTATTTTGTTTATGTTGAATGCATTGAATTAAAAATGAACGTAATTAGCAAATTACTTTTTGTGAAAACCCTTTTTTAAATTAAAAAATATATTTTTTTAATACAATAGAGTAAGATCCCGTGAACGTCAGTCCTTCGTTATTGTGTAAAGCAATGGTAGACTAAGACGTGTGTCTTATAGTGGTTTTGGCAGGTACCATAGGTACTAAATGTTAACTTTCGTCATTTCATAAAAGCTGAATTTTAGATATTATACCTAAGTACCTATTAAAAGATATTTTCTCAGTTACAGTCAGTTTTGACAGTTTCAACCTCTTGGCAGACAAACATTTTGGAGTGCCTAATGGTCTGAGGAAGTCCAATATTTCTGTTATTTAACAAGATATGACAAAAGTATTTTATAAAAGTTATGGAGTTTTTAAATTGGCATGTCTTAAAAATATAATAATGTATACAGAGTGTTGAAAAAACTCACAACAATAACTTTTTGGGACACTCTGTATACATAGAAATATTTTTGGGAGAAGCCTATTGAGAAACCACGCAACTTTTATTTGGGACTTTTTGTCATATCTTGTAAATAAGAGAAATATTGGACTTTCCCGGACCATTGGGCCACCTCAAAATATGTTTCTGTCAAGAGGTTGGAACTGTCGAAACTGCTTAACAACTGATGAAATATCTTCTAATAGGTACCCAAGTAACATACTGGGTGATGCATTGCCGGGCGGGATATAGGAAAGCCCATGTAATTTTTAATGGGGTCAATTTATTGGCTCCCTAATTATTTTAGAGAAAATGCTATTAAAGTTTATTGAAGAGCATGCAAATCTACGTCCATGGTAGAAACTTTAAATTTTTCGGTTAACCCGTTTGCTAGTTAGATGCTAATATATTTTTAAAAACAGTTACCTTATTATCGCCTCATATTTATGAACAACAATAAAAATACCAGTTAGCGTGACATAACGTTGTCATTTTGAAATTTAGTGCTTTATTATTATCATCAAAAAATCGTAGAGCGAAAAGATTAACCATGAGTTATACTACTGAAGAAAAAGTATTGATGATTAAATGGTACTCTCAAGGAAATAGTTACCAAAAGGTGTCAGACATGTTCGCTGCTCAGTATCCGAATAGACCGAAACCCGGAAAATCAACAGTCGATAGGACTATCCAAAAAGTTGAGACCAAAGGCACAGTGATAAATAACTGCAGATGTGAAGCTAGGGAGTATCAAAGAAAAGAAAATGTAAGAGATGACAGAGACTTGGAAATTTTATTGCACGTGGAAGAAAATGAAGGGAAGGTGAGTACAAGGAAACTTCAGGATATCATCAAGACATCAATCAACAGTACTCCGGATCTTAAAAAGGCATAAATACATTTCATACAAATATGAAAGATATCAAGAGCTAAGGGATAGGGATGAAATACGACGGACGGAATTTTGTTTTGACATGATGGAAAGGGCAAACATGAACAGGGAATTTTTAAGAAATATTTGTTTTACTGATGAGTGCACATTTACGTGAAACAATGAACACAATCATCAAAATTACCGATACTGGAGCAAAGAAAACCAACACAGATTTGTCGAAACGAGAACGCAATATCCACAGAAAGTAAATGCTTGGGCGGGGATTTTTGGACAACATATTATTGAACCATTTTTTCCTAATCAAAATTTGAATGCAAAATTTTATTTGGAACTACTCAAAGAACTAATTTTACCCGCTTTGAATGATGTATCCAGGGAAATTCAGGAAATTTGGTACCAAATGGATAGCTGCCCGGCACATAATACCCTAGCTGTTCGGAAATATTTACACAATGCTTTTAATGGAAATGTTATTGGCCTACATCACACCATAAATTGGCCAGCCAGGTCTCCTGATATTTCGCCAAATGACTTCTTCCTCTGGGGCTATTTAAAAAGCATGATATACAAGGATAAAAATTACTTTAATCTAGATGAGTTAAAAAATGCTATTTCTGCAGAATGCAATAAAATTTCAATTTACCAGTTAGCCAATGTAAGAAGACAGTTTTATGAACGTCTGCGGGTTTTTGTCTAGCAGTCAATGGAGGAATATTTGAAAATTTTCTTAGTTCCTAAGTTTATTGCCAACATATTAATTATTGTAATAATATTAATAATTTATTGAAGCATGAAAATAATATAAATGTCATAAGTTCTTGAAATTTTTACTTTAGTTTACTTACTTACTTACTTAATTCGTTTGTATAAATACAACATTAATCTTTTCACTGTACGATTTTTTGATAATAATAAAGCACTAAATTTTAAAATGACAACGTAATGTCACGCTAACTGGTATTTTTATTGTTGTTCATAAATATGAGGCGATAATAATGTAACAATTTTTAAAAATAATTAGCATCTAACTAACAAACGGGTTAACCGAAAAATCTAAAGTTTTTACCATGTACGTAGATTTGTATGCTCTTCAATAAACTTTAATAGAATTTTTCTCTAAAATAATTAGGGGGCCAATAATTGACCCTATTAAAAATTACATGGGATTTCCTATGTCCCGCCCGGCGATGCATTACCCGGTATATTGTTTATGAAGATTAAAAAATTATTAAAAAATACCATTTAGTTTAACAATATTTACATATCACAAACAAATACATAAAATCATGTCCTATGTTAACTTTTATTTGACAAATTACCAGATTGATTTACATTAAATCAATAAAAAAAAATACATATATTTTCTCTATAAAAAGTTCTGCATGGTCTAAAACCTAAAAGCAATCATTAAATATTCAGTAATACAGGAAGTATCTCCAAAAACATAAATTTTGTTTAAGAGGAAAGTATTATCAGGAAAAATGTTTAGAAATAAAAATAACTCCTAAATATGAACACTCATTTATTTTTAAGAAAAAGGTTCTCTCTCTCTGTCTCTATTTTTTTTCTTGGTTTTGGTCCCTTCAGGTCCAATCGACCACTCTCCTTCTTCCGGACTATGCTTTTCAGGGCTTCGTCGGCGGAAAATCTGGATAATCGAGCTCGTAGCTCCCCGAAATTCCAAAAAGAAAACAAAAATAATTCTACAATCCATGCAATGCATAAATTGTCGGCTGTCAAACCAAGACCTGCTACTGGTGTTACGTATAACCTTCACTTTCACTACTGACAGTTCCCATGGCACGCCCATCTATTTCCCGCCATTTGAGAAATACCTCGTGTTCACCACCAAACACGATACCATCAGCTTATAGGAATTAGCTCCAGAAGAAAGATGCCGTCAATTTAGCGTGAATCTTTCCTTGATCCCCGAAGGTAAAAAACGTTCGTACGACTCCTCTAGCCGAGACTCCGGGAAGACCTTTGTAGTCCTCTACGCACGTCCGCACTGTCCGGAGGTCAAACAAAGAGTCCCCTTAGAAAAAAGTTAAGATATAATGATGAAAATTTAAATTCGTACATTTGTAAATACTTATTTTGAAATATAATATCTTAAGAACTGCCAGAACAGTGAAAAGTCACAGAAACGCTCATTATCGCATAAAAATTAAACCTCATTTTTGTAAATAAAGGTTGTATATTTAAGAGTTATCCTTAATTCTAAACATATTCCTTAATAAGAATTTTTGATATTTTCAAAAATAATGGTACTTTCCTCTTGTACAAATTTAACATTTTTTGAGATACCTAGTATACTACTGAAAAAATGAATATCTGATGATTGCATTTTAGGTTTTCAGACCATGCAGAACTTTTATAAAGAATACCTTAATTTCTTAAAATTAATAAGAAAAAGTTTCCCATATGTAGAGAACTTAGGCGGACACACTGTATATTTTTACGACAGTAGAGATTTATTTCCATTTATTTTATGTAGCATTTTAGTTATGGTACAATAAAACGTTTTTCAATTTTTCTCCATTTCCTTTTTTCAATTTCTTTCCAGCTAGAATAAGAAAATTGTTTCTATGTAACGTAAGATTTTGCATGAAACTTATTTCAAAATAAAACTGGTAAATTGGCTTTCAAAGGAATAATAAAAATAAATCGTTAACCGAGCGCGCATAAAACTATATACCCAATCTGCTACATTACCGTCCGCCGAAACTATTAAAGATAAATATATCGAATTTTTTTAAAGCTTTTTAAAAGATCTTTTAATAATGACATAATATACAGGATGTTCCATTATGGTAAATATGTTTTTATTAATAATAAATTATAGAACTGGATTTTGGAAAACGTGCACACAGATTTGTGTCATAAGGGGTTAGGGGTAGTCAGGATTTTCAAAAAATCGATTTTTTTTGCATTTTCTTTAAGTATAATATCTTAAAAATATTCTCTGAAAATTTGAAGTCAATCCGATCATTACTTTTCGAGTTATTCGACAAATAACAAAGAGCGCTCGGGCACTCCTAAACGCTCGGGAGCAGGTAGCTAGCGGCAGCTGCAAGCAACCGGTTACTCGGGTTCTATTGTCATCCATGAACGAAAACTTTGATGTGTGTAGTAGTACCTAAATTTATATACACCCTACTTATGTATTTACAATTTCTAGGAAGTATAAGTGCAAGAAATTCTTTGTTTTTCGCCACGTCACTAGTATGCCTGTGGCAGTTGCGGAGAGCAGTCGATAGTTGTGCGTTATTAAAATAAATTATTTTTTAAGTTATTTATTATGGGACGTGATACGAAAAAAGTTTCGAGAGAAGTTCGGAAATCTGAAAATATCCGTAAGTCGTATTCAAAGAAACGAAAAAATGTATTTAATCCAAAAACGGCGGAACGTGATGAAAGTGTTCGGAGTACATCGTCTAAAAAACTGAAAAAAATACTGAAGACGATGTACCCGAAAGTTGCACTACTGAATTTCGAATAATTAATTTTATTACGGTATTCACTGCCATTTCTGCTCTTGTGAAATGTAAAAAATGTGATGGAAACATTGAATTTCTAACAGCTAGTACACGTGGGCTGGGATTTAAAATTGTAGTTTCATGTAATAACTGTGACAATGAATACATTCCTTCCTGCTCTTTCATTGGGCATTCTTATGAAATAAATAGACGCTTCATTTTTGTGATGAGAATACTAGGGATAGGATACGAAGGTTTATGCAAGTTTTGTGGCCTGATGGACATGCCGGCTTTTTAGATAAAGCTACGCATACAATATTATTGAAGCAAATTTTAGATTGTGGTAAAACCGTTGCAGAAGCCTTGATGAAAAAAGCTGTGAATGAAGAAAAAGAAGGAATTAGTGAAAATGAAAATAAGAATGATTTGACTGTATCGGGAGATGGAACCTGGCAAAAACGGGGATATACATCGGCATTTGGAGTTTCTTCCATAATTGGCTATTTTACTGGAAAGATTCTAGATATAAACATTAAAAGTGCTTATTGTAAGCTATGTGAATATTGGAAAAAGAAACGAAGTACGGTTGAGTTCGAGGAATGGTATGAATCACATGAAGATGAGTGTAGTGCTAATCACAAGGGGTCTTCTGGGAAAATGGAGGTGGATGCGATGATTGAAATGTTTCAGCAGTCTGAAACAAAACATGGAGTTAGATATGCAAACTACATTGGCGATGGTGATTCGAAGACCTATTCGGGAATTATAAAAGCAGATCCTTACAAAAATACAACCGTAAATAAAAAGGAATGTATAGGCCATGTTCAAAAGCGGATGGGGACTCGACTGCGTAAACTGAAACTTCAACAAAAAGGTCTTGGTGGTAAAGGTAAGCTTACAGGAAAAGTAATAGACAAATTAACTGTGTATTATGGTTTATCAATACGTCGTCATTGCGATTCTATCGAAGATATGAAATCTGCTATTATGGCAACTTTCTACCACTACGGTTCGACTGATCATCCGACATCATCCGAATCATGGTATGTGTCCAAAAGGCGAAGATTCTTGGTGCTCTTACCAGCGCGCTGAAGCAAGTGGAGAGCTTGATACTTATACTCAAGATTATTCTTCCTTACCTCCTGATGTTTTAAAAGCTATTAAACCGATTTACGACGATCTCAGTAATGATAATTTACTTTCAAGATGTGTAGGTGGATTCAATCAAAATAATAATGAGAGCTTCAACCAACTAGTGTGGAAAATATGCCCAAAAACCATGAATACTAGTTTTACTATCGTACAAATTGCTGCATACATAGCTACATGTATATTTAATGAAGGTACAAATTCATTATTAATGATTATGAATGCCCTAGGACTTAATTGTGGGTCTAATTCTCATCGGTATGCAAAAAAAAGGATGCTGCACGTGTGAAAGTGGCAGATCAGCGCGCCAACGACAATACTCGGGAAGGCAGAATGCTTCGTAGGCAACGGCAAATTGATGTTTTGGAAACTTCCACAATGGCTGAAGAACTATTATATGGCCCAGGAATAGATGACTCAGTGTAAGTGATTAAATAATACGTATTTCTGTACGTAAATCTAGTGCGAAACTTTAAATGCGTTTTTCTCAAAACTATGTTTTTGAACTGGTGACAACTGTAACTTGAAAACCGCTTAGTAGATTTTAATGAAATATATACAGCTTTTAGAATACATAATAAACTCGGGCCTGATCGAAGGATTTTTTTTTCAAAAATTTCGATTTTAAGACCAATTAACTGTTGACTTTTTCCCAAAAATTTAGAAAAAAATTTTCTGAGTCCGCCATTTTTTTAATTTTTGAAAAAAAAAAGCTTCGATCAGGCCCAGGATTATCTATTTATAAAACTAATTTTTCTTATCCGATTGATTTTAGATGAATCTCCAAGGACTTATCATTGCCACCGCAAGGACCTTTTTTTGGACTGGGTCAACAGAAACAGCTATAACTTTGGAAATTATAATTTTTTTTTTCAAATTTTCGTGACTTCAAGTCAAAACATTGTATAATAAGGCCATATTATTACTTTTGTAAAATAAAATGATTTAATAGCGAAAAAAATTACTGAAAATTATCATTTTTTCGTGTCTCTGACTACCCCTAACCCCATAATCGACCTATAGAAACGCTCTGAAAAAGAATTTTTCGAAAATTTCTTATAATAGCGAAAACCGCTATATCGAACTATTACCAAAAAAAAAGTGTACCTCTACATTTTTCTTGAGTTTTGATGTTCATTTGTTTCTTTTTTTATGCTCCAGAAATAATAGATAAAAAAGAATGAGACTTTTATACGGGACATTTTTTCCTATCCTCCTTGGTTAAAGTTAAAACTATAGGTTCAAACTTACCCCAATTAACTTAGAGTTTCACCTCGAAATCTCACGAAATAAGCTAAATATCTGTACATATCTTTATTTTGATACAAAAAATACTCTCCTAAAAATCCCCTAGGATATCGTGTAAGGAACTGGAAATATGACAGGACAAATGTCAAAAAATTAGTTTTTGCAAATATCTTGTTTCTTTTACTCTTATTTGCATTTATATTTATTATAAAAGTTCTAGAGTACAAAATTCTTTACAAATTTAATTTCAAGCATTTTTTATAATACCAACGGATCCGATAATAGAGGGCGCAGAGTGTAAAGCACTTTTTCCTACGGCCACTTGTGAAAATAGCAAATAGCACACTGATTTCATGCATAGAAAATGCGTTATATCACACTAGTGTTGCAAAGTACTTTACAGCACTAGTGTTGCAAAGTACTTTACAACACTGGTGTGATACATATTATGATGTCATTCTAAAAACTGCTATTGGTTTTGCAAGTGACATATTTATTGTAGTGACAGTAAAAAAAAACTTTTTATTTACCTTAAAATGTAGAACCCAAATTAGCGAAAATCATCTTATTTTATATTTATTAAAATTTACGAAAAAATAAAAACATAAACAAAAATAGACATAACCACAAAAAACAACTTTCACTGACTGGCACAGTGTTGTCAGGTAAGTAGATCAAATTAAAAATCTTCCTTCTACCTTTGAGCACGTACTTTGTAGAGGCAGCCTTGCCGCTTGACCGTTCGACCTAAAGCGCCAGAGAAAAAAAGCCTATAGATCAAATTCCTTCCTCTTTTTCTTCGTGTACTCAAACAACTAGTTAAATCTTTTTTTTAATCCCTAATTAAACCTAAGGCTAATACACACTTTATGAATCCACTTTCTTTTATCCATTCATAAATAGAATCAGACCCTTCCGACGTTGCCAAATGCTTTCCATATTTTGCATGGTAACTGACGTTTGGTAGTCGTTTTTTCCTTACTTTTAGGACTTTAGGTTATGCATTTACAATTTTCATATTTTTTATATTTTTTCTTAAAAATATGAGGAAAAACTGTTATTTTTACTTAATTTTATATGTGATGTTCAGTTTCATTAACTCGTTTTACCAATTTTACCCCACCCAGCACCCCTTTTCACTCCCCGGTCCCGTAAGTTTATTTACTGATATTTTTTAAAAAACGGAATATTTTGGATATGCACCACTTACGTTTTATTTAGAAGAGTGTCTAAAATATGTAAGAATCGATAATTTTTAAAAAACACTTATAATAGCAGAAAACCGTATTAAACTATTAGCGTTATTACCTAACAAAACCATACAATTTTTATTAAGTGATGGCCTTTTTAAATTCCAAAATGATAAAAGTTATATAATGCTTCTAGGTAGGTGATTTTCGATGTAAAAATATTGTCAAAACAGTATAATATAGCAGTGAGGAAAAGTATATATCACACTAGTGTTGCAAAGTAAATATCACCCTAGAGTTGCAAAATTCTCAATTGTTTTTTTATTTTTCTGAACAGACAAACTTTAATTTATTTATTTTTTGGTGAATAATTTGTGGTCGTAGGAAAAATAGTGTACAGTACTCGTGTGAAAATGATTTTCTTACACTCGTGGGTTTGTCGCACTCGGCTAACGCCTCGTGCTACAATATTCCCACTCGTGTGAAATTAGTCATTTTCCACACTTGTAATGTAATATACTATAGTGT